>JAHWFP010240378.1:250282-272970 GCA_023313725.1 Lithobius niger
CCATAGAAAAAAAAACTCATTTTCATATTGTAGAGCTGCATTCAAATGCTACGAACTTGTGTATAAGAAACAACTCCATAATAGAACGCATTTTCGTATATCAGAGAAATATTCACACACTAAAAACCTCTGTATAAGGAATAGCTCCGTGGGGAAAAAAAACACATTTTCACCTTGTAGAGGTCTATTCACACACTAAGAACCTCTAAATAAAGAACAACTCCATAAAAATATTGTATTTTTATACTGTAGATGTCTACTTGCACACTAAGAACCTCTGTATAAGAAAGAGCTCCGCATAAAGAACATGTTTTTATTTTGCAGAGGTTTATCAATATATTAAGAATCTCTGTGTAAGGAACAACTCTGTTCAAAGAATGCATTTTTATATTGTAGAGGTACATTCAAGTGCGAAAAATATTTGTGTAAGGAATAACTCCATAGAAAGAACGCAATTTCATATTGCAGAGCTATATTCAAATACTAAGAACCTCCGTGTAACTAACAGATCAGCAGAAAGAACACATTTTCACATTGTAGAGGTCTACTCGCACATTTAAGAACCTCTGTTTAAGAAACAGCTCCGTTGAAAGAACACATTTCCCATTCTATAGATCTATTCACACACTAAGAACGTTTGTATAAGGAACAGCTCCATATATAGAACACATTTTCACTTTGGAAAGGTCTATTTACACACACTAAGAACCTCTGAATAAGGAACTTCTCCATAGAAAGAACACATTTTCATATTGTAGAGGTATATTCAAACACTCTAAGATCCTCTCATAAGGAAAGCTATGTAGAAGAACACATTTTCGTAATATACAGATCTAGTCACATAGTAAGACCCTCTGTATAAGGAACAACTCCACAGAAACAACAGATTTTCGTGGTGTGGTGTATTCACATACTGAAAGCCTATGTACAAGGAACAGCTCCATAGAAGAACGCATTTTCATATTGTAGTGGTCTATTCACATCCTAAGAATCGCTCTAAAGGAACAGTTCTGTATAATGAACACATTTTCGTACTGTAAAGGTATATTCACATACTAGGAATCTCTGCATATGAAACAGTTCCATAGAAAAAAATATATATTCGTACTGGGAGGTCTTATTAACACACTAAGAACCTCAGTACACTAAACAGCTCTACAGAAAGAGATGTTTTCATATTGTGGAGTTTTATTCACATTCGAAGAATGCGAACAGCTCCCTAGAAATAAGACCCTTTCACACACTAAAAACCAATCCATGATAAGGAACCAATCTATGAAAGATCATTGAAGAAATGCATGAAGTGCATCAGGGATGAAATGGGAAAACCCAAGCTTAAAACCCAAACTGAACCTTTTTTTCCTCAACAGTGTAGCACTACAGTTAAAACACACTGTTGTGTTGATGCACTGTGTCCCTGGCAATACAATCAAAATTCCTGTTTATCTATACGGTAGTGTTTTCACGCTCTGCGTTAAGAATCTTGAATTTACTCGGGGTTCGCTGCAAAGAGCACTTTTGTATTAAAATCCTTCTGTGTAAATAACCAATTGCTGATGAATTAGGTTGATCGTTGGAAAGAAAGTTCACTGTAAATATGTATCGACGAGGGTTATGTAACCGTTCACCTAATTGCGCTTCGTCCCTTCGACCTTTCATATGCTGTGGTCCTGGGTCTGATGACTTTGGCTGTGGACTTCAATATCAAATCTGTATTACGTTGGTTACTAATAATTACCATCTTGTAACAATTGTGTCTTTCCCATCGCCATTGTTGTCGTTGCTTAGAACGTGGGGCCTGCTGGGTCTCCTAGTTACCAACTATATACCTTCTTTCTTGATACTTGCTTCACTAAGATGTCTTCCTCGGCGAGTCTTTCGGCTAGTCCATTAGAATTCTTACTATTTCCCCGGACTTATAATTGTAACCCTGAGCCACCTTCTTGTCTTGGCCTTTGCTGACTGTCGTCCCTGGCTATTTGGTCGGCCAGTTCTCAACATCTACGTGTAATTTACAATTAAAACCTGAACCACTAAAGATGGGAGTCAGCTCAATTCCTCCTTAGGCCTAAGCACCAAGACATGTAACTACTACAGTTCCTTTCCATCTCTCAATGTGTCGGCCTGTTTCACCATTTCACATCCGTCGGCACAAATAAGGTGCATGGGAAAGCAAGCAACTCGAACAAAACGATTTTTTTTTTCACTAATGAAATTTAAAGACGAATGGTGTTAAATATAGGATGACATTGGCCCCAGCAGAGCTGCAGAAAAGCCGATTACAAAAGAAAGACATGCACTGAACGAGCGAGTGAAGCGAGTGAAATTCACTGCATTTTCAAGGATAACATAAGACCAACTTGGTATGTCAAAGTACCACGAATTTGAAAACAAGTCGTTTGATGTTTAAGGTAAGGTTTAACTAATCCGAAGTCAAAACAGCAAAGGAACACACATTAACTTTCCTGTAAGGTTTCAGATACTGCAGTGTTGCTGTACTGTTTAGTCCACGTGAAACTTTACTGCTGTATACAACCATTATACACGTAAATACAATTAAAACCATAGCCCAATTTTCAAAACTTTTGAAGCCGAAACAAGGGAAAAACAATGTGACGCTACACACTCGACTACTTTCTGTTCCAATGGTTTTAGTGTTCATCAGTCAAGTCGTCTACTTCTCGTTCATCACTCTACTGATGTTATGTATACATCATTTTTCAAGACTTTCCACTTTCTACGCATGGAATTTCGTTATTTCTTTCCAGGATCCTTACAGGTTTTCATGGACTCATACGAACGCTGACCTATCGTGTACAATACTAAGGTCCACGTAAGGTTTCACGTGGACTAAACAGTACACCAACACTACAGTGTCTGAAATCTTACAGGAAAGTTAATTTGTGTTCCTTTGCTGTTTTGATTTCGGATCGGTTAAACCTTGCCTTTAAAAATCGTTTTTGTTTTCTAATCACATACAGCCACATTGTTTGTTCATGAACTGAATCATTAGGAAAAGAACATTCTGACCATCTACTTGATCGTTTAAGTAAAGGATAATGACCGACCGAGGGCAATCTTAAACAATGCACGAGGGCGTGCAGCGCCCGAGGGTAATTGTTTAAGATTGCACGAGGTTTTCGATTATTATCCCTTTTAATGCCTGTTTGAGCCTCGCGCAAGTTCATTGTTTAAATCATGTGCCGTTCCAAGTACCGATCAATAGTATTGTTGTCACTGACGTACTTCGCCATTGTTATCTTGCAGAAGCATTGTTACTCGGTTCCGAATGGCTTCTTCAGCCAACAAGGGAAATGAGAACTTTCACCTTCACCCACAACGATGATTTCACTTAATATAGGAAAAATACATACAGACACACCCATTTTTACTGTGTGATCATTTCCCATTTTTGTCTCTAAGAGTGGTTTCCGTAATGACATGCTGTTTTACAAATTCCTGCAAACCTCGAAATATAAATAACCTGACAAGTTTTATTGTTTTTAGTTTTTTTACCTCGAAAAATTTTGGAAATTGAAGGGCCAAAAAAGATTATCATTATACTTCAGCTATTCGATGCCAGCCAGGGTAGTAGGAGAGAGACTACCATCCTCCTCCAGCAGTTATGGGATCTATTTGGGTGTATTATGGATACTTTCTCCCCCCCCCATCCCTGCGATGACTAACCATACTAGACTTCTTTCTTCTACTGAAATCTAGCCATTTCATTTATACGAGCATAAGTTCAGATGACATAATGCACCAAAAATTAAACAAAAATAATAAAATATATAAACAACCAGCCTTTGAATGTAGACACAAGTGAGCGAGATTTTGGCAGGTGTTGGAAATGAAGAACTTATTCATACCTACTAGCCTACGCCAAGGAAACGTCTACAAAACTGTCCGCATTCACCCAAAAATATGTGGATATACGTTACTTAAATTAATTGTTCGTATATCATTGCAGCCTACATTACACTGAGCGTATGGTGTATCGGACCGATTAGGCTTAATAAATTAAACTAAACTAAACTGAACGTGTTTGCTAAGAATAGTGAGGAGGGCCACATCTGGATATTGCCCTCCTGACGGGGGCAATATCCACAACAATGGACGGATCATTGTTAACCATTGTTACAATAGGGAATATTCTTGCTCAAACAGGCAGTAATGGGTGTAGCGTCCGCCAGTAGTATAGGAGTTTCAACCTGAAATATGGTTGAGCGTAGTCCCAATCCACCCAAAACCAAAACTGGTAAAAGAAGCCGCCAAGTTTACAAAAAGGGTCGGCCTTTCAAAGTAGTGATATCATTCAAGCAGGGAAAGGCCGCCAAGGTTAATCCTATTAGCCAAGTTAATCGCACCTACTAATAGTTCGAGGGTTAAATGAAAACTAGAAGATTGCTACTAGCGGTAGGAATCTTCAAGTTTTCATTTAACGTCCAAAGTATTATTCAGTGCGATTAACTTGGCTAATAGGATTAACCTTGGCGGCCTTTCCCTAGTTGAATGATATCACTACTTTGAAAGGCCGACCCTTTTTGTAAACTTGGCGGCTTCTCTTACCAGTTTTGGTTTTGGGTGGATATCACGACTTTCATAGGCCTGTGAATGTAAAAAAAATCCCACGGTGTAATTGTCACCCCTGCCTTTTTTGTCTGGAGGTATTTTATTGTATGAATGTTCTCATTCATAATTATCACATTTGCTATTGTCATTCCAAATAAATTAATAACAAGCGTAACAGTATGGTAATTGCAAGGACCTAATTAATTCCTATGGAATAAAAGATGCCCTGTGTCTTATTGAACCAGTAATGAGAAATTTATTCGGGTCGTGGGGCAGATAATTCATTTTGAATTCACATTCACAATTTGGAATTCACGATTCACGAATTCACGATTTGGATTTGGTGGGAAAAAAAACGACCAAACCTTTGCAATAAAAGATACTCCGTCTCTTAGTGAACCACCTATTTGCAACAACACTGAATTCTGACAATTAGGTACTGAAACGATAAGCGTGTAACACTTAAGCATGTTATAATCTACTGTTGGATGACAATACAAATAATGGTTACAACAATAATTTTGCACTTACGAGCCACTTCAGAACCACGTGCTTCTAGCTGCAACCCCCATTATAGAAAAAGGCACTTCCCCCTATGAAGCTTTACCTGCCTACCGAAATTTAGATCTGGCAACTTTCCCTAATCAGCTGTAGACGTGTCGTTATACCCTATGAGAATTAACATGGGAGCCTACGGACTAGTTACTAGTTACTAGTCACTAGTTACTAGTTACTAGTCACCAGTAACACAAATCAACGTTATTGAGGACACTTTCTCTTCATGAAGGACACGTTCCCACATTTTCGTGTTTAGCTTTTCTTTGTTACTGGACCCAAGACACCTGATTCAAACGATTTGCAAAAATTTCTAACGCATGGGGAATTTACACCATTATGCTGAAATCACGTATAAGTTGGTTTCAGTTAAAAGACACAGTGTGCTATTGAGGGTTTAAAAGGAACACTGACAAGTGTGTGTCTGCTATTGTGCCGCCATCTGACAACAATTACACTCTAACAATTACGCTCTAACAATTAAGCTCCAACAACAATAAAACGTCTACTTGGCGGCGACACACTAGCGTGTGTCTAGATAGTTCCAACAGACAGAACCAAGCATTGCTTGCATAGGATGACATTCATAGACGAATAAGGAAAAATACGTAGAAGGCATCTTAACTTTTCTTAAAGAGATGTGGTTTTTTTTTTTTTTTTGGTCGTAGAATAAGTCTGCGAAGTGAAATAAGTAACCTCCTCGAGCGCAGTGTGTGCCGCTAGAGAGAGTGACGCGAACGATGTTGGTATTCTGTGATTAGAACTTCTGTGTAAAGACAATTTTTGACGCATCACAAAGAAAACCTAACAGTAAATAACGAAGAGGAAGTGAGAAAAATATGTAAAAGGAGTGACAGCCAGTATTGTGCACAAGAAAGAAGAACACTACGTTTCAGCAGGTTAATTTCCCATCTTCAGGTGAAAATAACATTCTTAACACATATAAAAATTCATGGTAGTATCTGTCGAGTCACCAAATCCATTAAAACAAACCAGTTTAGGCATGGTCCCACCTAATAAAAAAATGTTCTACATACCAATTGATACTTGTTGCCATATGGGCGCCCGGAAGTAGAGTGGTTTCAGCAGAATACACAAGGATGCATCGACATCGTGACATCGCTGCCTCATTGTTTGTTCTGCTGAAACCACGCTACTTCCGGACGCCCATCTGGCAACACGTATCAGTTGGTAGGTAGACACATTTTTTTTTAAAGTTTTAGGCGGGACTATGTCGTCACATGGAGTCAGGTAAGGAACAAAGGACACCCCTGTCTGAACCAACGACTCAGTACCTTCTCGTGAAACTGAGGCACTTGCAAATCAACGTAGGGTAAGAAGACACATTTCTGTTTATTTTATCTCCCAGTGTTCTGTAAAGGTAGAATCTAGATGCAGTAAAGGTCAACGCTGCAAAATTAATCGTTTTTTTTTGTATCTCAGTTAAAGAATGGCCTGACATTTCCAAGCTATAAAGGGATCAAGTTTCACCATCTTGACATCGGACCTTGGGATCTACGTATTAGCCCATCATTTTCCAGTCCCATGATTGGAAACTACCTCTAAATACAGGCGTGACCTTTTGGGCGCCCACGAGTTGGAGGAACTTAAGTTAGAAGTTGCTGTGCATTTTTTACAGCAAAAATGAATATTTCTTGTATCTGTTGTATGGGGCGTCATGTGCGACATAATTCACTGCTCGAAAAATATTAAAGTTTTGCAAAAAATGTTAGTTCTGCCAGAGAAAAACACAAAAAAATGAAGTTCCTCAACAATAATAAGTTTTGCAAAAAACTAAAGTTTCGCCAAAAAATTATAGTTTTACAAAAAATTAAAGTTTTACAAGAAATGAAAGTTTCACAACAAAATTATAGTTTCAAAAAAATAATTTTTTAACTAATTTTTTGTACAACTTTCATTTTTTGTAAAACTATAATTTTTTTGCGAAAGGATTATGGTGCTTCCTTGATAGTTTTGAATACCGAAAAATCGGTCGATTCAGCATTTCTACTTTGGTTCAAATTCATGACGTATACTCACAGTTCGTTCACGCAAAACCAAAAGTTAAAGATTTTCAAAGGTATTCGAGGTTAAAACCTTTGAAAATCTTTGACTTTTGGTTTTGCGTGACCGAACTGTGAGTATAAGTATAAGTGAGTATAATTTTGCGAAACTTTAATTTTTTGCAAAACTTTAATTTTTTGTAAAACTTTATTTTTTGTAAAGCTTTATTTGTTGAGGATATTTTCAAGCAATGAATTATGTCGCACATGGTACCCCATACTGTTAAGAGAAGGTAAAAGCGAAAAAAAATTGTTTTCTGTGACGTGATTGTGAAGTAAGCGGTGGAGCTTCTAATGCGGTTCTGATGTCTGAATTGTTTATTGTCGTCTTATCCACCATAACTGCGATATGGAAATCCAAACTTTTTAACCCATTCGCTGTGCGATTCTTTTCCAACTTACTTCCCACATTGATTCTGTGGATTTAAGTTTAAAAAAAATCAATAAGGTTGGTAATAGATAAGTTTTCCTGGAATATGAGCTGGAATTGACTTTGGGTGTACGAGAATTTGAAACCAATATCGAGTTCAACTTGCTTGACACATTCACACAGCTTACAAAAATGTAACTTTATTTAACAATAAAGACCCGAAATTAGCAGTAAATATTGTGTTCATTTTTTATTTTTATATGAAACAATTAAAATTTCCGAAATGCATTTTTTTTCGCTCTGTAAATTGAAAGTGTACTTCTGTCTTCGGGACAGTGAGGAACGGACATCACACTTCCAACGCTCCCTTTAGCCCTTTAACAAACATTCATAACATATTTTAGTGCACTTTATCACAAATGTCTCAATATATTCATATTCGAATGATTCCCTTAGAACATCTACATAGCATTCTTTTTACAGGACAATGACGAATTCGGCGTGATGAAACGAATTCTGCATTTGCGGCTTGCAGAAACAACGCCTTTGAAGTTAACCCCGCTTTAATCTTCAGTCTTTCCACGAAAAAGAAGCATTTTATTAATTAGTCAGTGGATAATATCTGCGCATGCGTCAAACTTATGTTTTCTTTTGCAGCCAGCTACCCCCTCTGGCGGCAGAGAAAGAAACGAGCGAGCTAGCTAGCTCTCCTTTCCTGGAGCGAAGTAAATACGCTTAAACATGGCGGCGCAGTGGAAGATACTACTTACTTGCAGGTTAGGAGACCTACCCCGAGAAGGTTTAGTTTGATAGTTTAACAGTTCTTTCAGTCCACGATTACTCTGAGAAAAGTAATGGACATTGTTCTTTTTCGAAACAGGATTTTTCGCTAAACACCTAGCCGTGCAGTGTAGCATCATTAGCTCACGATCCACGACAGAGCATGCAAGGAAAACAATTACGCGATAATAACTGCGTTTTTGTTTTTAATGTAGTGATGATTATGTGTTAGGCTAACACATTTTACTGATCGTGTCTAGAAGAACACGAAAGCCCAGTTTCATCACATTTTCATCTACGAAAATATCATACATTGTGTCAATTTTTTTCCTGCAATTTTACTCCGTTATACTTTCTGGCTATCGTGAATCTTCTCGAGTTGCCAACTTTGTTCAACAAAATCATCGTCCGAAAAATAATTCCTGTATGCCTAATCCTAGTTCCTTTGATTCTACCCAAACCACCATACATTCCGGATGAAAGAATAAAAGATTCAACAACGAATTTGAATTTGAATTTTATTTCAGGAGCCGGCAGCCATGCGCCCCTACCCTACTACAGGCATATAAATACCATCCCTCACACAACAAAACCTGTACAACAACACTCTCAACTTATCAGAGAAACGAGTGAAAGAATAAAGCCCTGGCCACACAATGACCCCAGACCCCTTTACAAACAACGCCACAGAACGGAGACGAATGTGCGAGCCTTGACCCGGGCGGATGGAGAGAAGGCTGCCAATATCCCACGTTCAACAACATTACATTACATTACATTACATTATCTTTATTGAGCTTACAAGCCTGGACACTACATGCTCACTCTAACCTACTTAGCATCTAACTTAATCTACCCCGTACAAACCACAACAATGCACAAAGTGCCTCCAAAGACACTCAAACAAGGGAGAGGCACCGAACAACATCGGACAGAGATCACAATGCGTTTTTCACAGGCGCGACTATTTACAGATAAATATTGTTTCAAACAAATGAGCGACAAGAAGTGCTGGGTCAATACATCAATCTACATAATAATCCTGGAGGCCGGCTAAAAGGAAGACTAAAAGGAAAACCGGAAGGACAACAATCACTTTAATCGCTTCTCATTGTTTTCGTGCACGTGTAATGTCTAATTTACTTATCTAATTATTGAATCTTACAGGAGTCTATCAGCCTCAGCGCTATGCACTCCTTCTACAAACTTACTCTATCTTACACTAACTTAAAACTATACATAGTGCCAAACAATATTTGGGAACAACAGTCTTCTAACACCACCACAGTCCATTTCCGAGCCTACTCTAGGAAACGCCTAGTTGCCGCACAAAACCCCAGAACTGTCCGGAAACCGACCCCTGTGCTCCTGGCACTAAGCGGGACACCCAAAACGTCCAGAAGGTCGCCACAACTCCTTAGGCCCACCCGCCGAAACTGTGCCCATCGTCTACACTCTAACAAGAAATGCCTCACAGTCTCATCACCCTCCCCACATTCACACTGTGGCGAGTCCCTCCACCCAAGCCGACACATGTGGGCATTGAGGAGCGCATGCCCCGTCCTAAGACGGGACAGGACAGGACCCCTGCTTCCCGTCTAGAAAGACGTCCGAGGGCCACCGGGACTGAGACCAATGGGTGCAGAGCATGTAGGTGCCTACCATTCGGACCACTATTCCACTCCTCTTGCCACTCGGCCGTAGAAAGTGACTGCAAAACAGGATACAGATCCCGATGGGCTAGGGTACACGAGACCTGATCCAAGCCTTCTGCTCTGGAGAGAGCATCAGCAGCCTCATTCCCATGTATTCCACTGTGGCCTGGAACCCACCAGATGTCAACCACACAGCCCCCGTGCGCCGCCCGCCGAAGCTTAACCCCGATTTCAAGCGCCAGCGGGTGCCACACCCGCAGCAACTGAAAGGACTGCTTGAGAAAGGAAATCCCCGCGGCGGAATCCGAAAAAATTGCCAAACGAGGCACACAAAGGTCCAGACCAACGTCAAGTGCGACAGCTAGCGCCACAAGCTCCCCCACAAAGCTAGAAGGGACAAAGGGTAGCCGTCGCGAATAACACTGCTTAAAACCCTGAACGAACACCCCCACCCCACCTGACCACGTATCCCGACAGAAAGAGGCATCACAGAAGATGCGAACCTCACCATCCACACCCTCGCCTTGGGACCTCTGCTCAGGGTGAAACACCTCAACCAGCCCCTCACACCACTCCCAGGGACATGGCGGTCGCACGACCATGGGCAACCGGAAACCCCTGAGACACCCTCTACCCAACAAGGAGGCACCCAAGCCTAATGAACCTAAGCGCTGCTGCGCGAGTGGTCCCAGCAAGCCATAGTCGCAGACAATCCTTGCAACAGGGTCTGCCCCACCCCTAGCAACAGCCCGAAGGCAAACTGCGGCCAACAACTCCCTCGCCCTAACACGGACAGGTTGCTCACCAGCCTCCACCAGTAAAGCCAGCACTGGGGTAGAAGGCAAGCACCCAGTTACCGTCCACAGGCAAGCATTGACAGGAACTTGCACCCTCTCTAGAGCCCTTCTGCTCGTGGCCAGGAAAGGCAGATGAAAGTCTGTAGCAGCCCTGATATACACCCTGTAGAAGGTAGACAGGACTGCTCGTCTAGCCAAAAGCCTGTTGGAGGACAGGGCCTTGAGGGTCCTGTGCCGCGAGACCAATGCCTCCCTGACCACCTCAACCTCATCTGCCCACGACAGCTGGCAGTCCAGCCGGACACCAAGGTAACGGACGCTCCGGGAGGCAGTCACCACCACTGAGCCCACACGCATCGTCACCGAGACAAACGGGCAGCGAGAGAAAACTACAAGTTCCGTCTTGGCCTGAGACAATGCCAATCCCCTAGCTGCCAAAAACTCCTGCCCCCGTGCAACAACCACCTTCAACTCTGCCAAGAGGGAGGGTACGTCCCTGCCGACCACCCAAACTGCGACATCATCGGCATATGCCACAACGTTGGTCAACAGAGCGAGCTCCTTCAAAACCTCATTGATGGCCACCGCAAAGAGCAGAGGGCTCAGACAGCTACCCTGGGGTAAGCCACGATCCCTGGTGTAATGTCTTTGCTACGGTGCCTAACAATTCCTGGTGCATGTGCTAAGGATTGAAAACTATCGTCCAAGCCATTGATTGTTGATGGGTAAAATGAAATACTGGTGTTGTCACAGCTAAGAAGTTTATGCAGGTGATGAGCAGGGCGGAGCAGCGTGGGATTTCGGAAGCAGATGTTAGACGGTACGGCGTGAGTGAAAGGGGTATTGAATGGGGAGCCCAAAATGCCGAAGGAGGACAACAATGCAGAGACACGGAAAAAGAGGATGTACTGCAAGCGGTAACCAAGCTGTTTAGCACGGCGGCGAGGAGTGGTACAGGGGAGCAAAGGAGTAGTGATGACAACGAAGGCGGTGAAAAGCAAGAGTACTCGCAGATCTGAAATCCTTGAAGAAGCAGCATGGAGGAGGCTTAGCTAACATTAAGATGCCACTTTCCGTAGTGCTTGTCTGTGACCCTTTGTACTTTGCTGTTGAAGCGTAGTAGGTGCAGCAAAAATTTCTGCTGTAGAACTACTTCGTGGAGGTGGAGCGTTTGAATTGGAGCTCAAGTCTCGTGCTTCGAAACAGCTGCTACTGAAGAATAGCTTTACGATTGAGGGGAGCACAGTAGAGGTTTACGATTTGCATGAGCAAACTATTCAGGCACGTCTGCACTGGCTTCCCAGAGGCGTTACACCTGGTGAAATAGACAGGGCGTTCGGCAAGATTGCAGTGCTTGAGACACACACCTTTGAAAAGCTTGTTATCAGGGGTCGCGCTGTGTGTGAAACAACCGTGAGGCAGATAACCCTGCGTCTCAAAGACTTTGCGTCGATTGATGATGTGCCGGATGTCTGTGTGCGCCGGCATTAGCCTCATCCTTTCGTGCTGTGGTGTCAGATGATCAACGCGGTAGTGATCACTTTCCGGTTTTGTTGCAGCCACTTAACAAAGGTACTGTCTGCGCGCCGCAGGACAGGCGTCGCCCGTCTGTTGACTGTGGCACTTTTGCGGGATGGATGTCTCGGTATCTAGGCAAGCGTAGTACAGTTAGGTATGAACGTGCCATTTCGGTAACCCCTCACCCGGCTTGGTAGACGCGAGCCTGCCAGATTGCTGTTCGCGATAGGCGGCAAGCTCATCGGAAATGGAAACGGTCTCCATGCGAAGAGCGCTGGCTGATTTATCGTGCCACCGCCAAGGAGTCTGAGTTCATCATTCGCCGCGAGAGGCAGACTTATGGTGATCGGCTGTGCTCAAGGGTTGGGGCGGCTGTGACTGTTACGCGAGCGTGGCGTGAGTTGCAGCATCAGGGACAGAAGCTGAAGGTAGCTTGGGTCTACGATACGCGTTTTGTTGCCACTTCCCGCATGGTGCTGAAGGGTGAGGACATGGCTGATGCGTTCAATGAGCGCTTTTCGAGCGTTGATGCTCTACCAGCTGGAGTTATGCCGCGGCACAGCCCTACTGTGCGACATTCGCAGGTTGGGGATGCATGCTGGGATCAGCAAGAGTTTCATGCTGCATTGGCGAAGTGCAAGTGTCATAGTACACCAGGCATTGATGGAATAATGTATCAGCAACTCATAAGTCTGTCGCAGGATGCCAAAGGTAGCCTCCTGCAGCTCATGCAAGAAATTCTTGAGGGGGGAAGTGTTTCGCAATTGTGGATGTCCAGTGTCCTTGTACCTGTGCATAAGGCTGGTAGTGACAAATCCAGCATTGTCAATTATCGTCCTATTGCTCTTTTGTCAAGTTTACGCAAGGTATTTGAGCACATGCTGGTGCGTAGATTTAGCTGGCATGTGGAATATTACGACTGTTTGTCCCCGGTTCAGTTTGGGTACAGGCCTGGCAGGAGTGCCCAGGATGCTGTCCTGTACCTTCTTACGAGCATACGAGAGGCATGGATGGTTGGCAATACAGTTGTAGCGGTCTTTCTAGACATTAAAGCTGCATACGATACCGTGTCACTTGCGTGGGTCGGTGAGACCATGGAGAGGATGGGTGTTAACCCGCTCCTCAGGAGCGCGATCCTGTCACTTCTCGGCCAACGTAGGTTCGTCACGCGTGTTAATGGCTGTTGGTCTTTGGAGGCGCAGACTGAACAGGGCCTCCCGCAAGGGAGCTGTCTCAGCCCGACTCTTTTCGCCCTCGCGATCAATGATGTTCTTGTGGAACTAAGTCTCTCGTCGAACATAATTTGCTACGCTTACGATGTTGCAGTGTGGTTTGTAGGGAAGGATGTCCTTTCTCTTGCTGAGCATGCACAGCGTTCTCTTGACCTGGTTGATGATCGTTTGGAAGAGAGAGGCCTGCACTTAGCTCTTGCCAAGATGGAGGTAGTTGTGTTTTCAAGAACCCGTGCTATTTGCAATGCAATGCCCACACTTGGTATTGGCGGGGTTCATGTGCGGCCTACGTCCCAGGTCAAGTATCTGGGAGTGCTCCTGGATTCAGAGCTGACATGGAATGTGCATGTGTCCAGGCTTCGTCTCAAAGTGCAATCCAGGATGTCAGTTCTTAAGGCGCTTGTGAGGCACACGTTGACGCGTGGAGCACTCTTTGCGGCGTATAGGACTTTTGTCAGGGCGAGCCTTGATTACCACCTTCCATTTCTGGTGTTGTCGCGTCGCCATCTGCGGCAGCTGCAGACTACAATCAATGAGTGTCTTCGGGTGGTAACGGGGTGTTTGCTGTTGACACCAGCCCAAGCGCTATGGAGCTTTTAGCTGCCTTATGTATGCGCAACTTGAGTAGGGGTGAAAGGGATCCAGTTGGGCAAGTCTTGCATGACTACCGGAAACTTACTGACAGAGCGCGCTGCCTGCTTGGTGTGGCGGGTAGTGGTGTGTCTACTCTGCTTACTGTTTTGGGGCACTGTTTTAACGTTGGCTGGGCCAAGCCATTTTGCCCGTGGGTCTGGTGCCCGCAGCTGCTGCGGGTCTTTGATAATATCAGTGTTGAATGTGAGGTACATTGTGATGCTTCGTTTGTCCCTGCTACTCAGCGAGGCGGGTTGGGTGTTTGTATTCCTTTATTCAAGGTGACTCTCAGGAGGAGTATACATTTGGCCACCTCAAGTACGATGTGTGAATTAGCGGCAGTTTCTGTAGCACTCGATGTTGCGATTGACCTGGACTTAACGTCCTTTGCGATTGTGACGGATTCGCTTGCCAGTGTGGGCTGTCTGCGGGATGTGTTTCGGGGCCTTAGTGTTACGGACCCAATAGTCTACACTATTGGCTGGAAGCTGTGGACGGCTTTGTGTCGTGGGACTGTTGCTCTGCGCTGGACGCGTGGGCATGCTGGAGTGGCTGGGAACGAGTTTGCGGATGGACTTGCGCGTGAAGCAGTCACTCATGGTGCACCTCCGGTTTCACAGCTAGTATCTGCAGCCACCATGCGCCCCTTGCTTCGCCAGTGGCTCTTGCGGCAATGGCAAGAGGAATGGGTGGCGCATGACAAGGGCAGAACGCTGTTTCGGGTACAGCCTGTCTGTGGTGTGCGTTCTGTCATGCACAAGTTGGGTTATGCTGAGGCAAAAGTGCTTTCGAGACTGAGGACAGGCCACTCCCTTCTGCGTGGCCACCAATTTCGGTTTGCATGGGTGGACACTCCGCTGTGCTCTTTGTGCAAAGTGGAAGTTACGCCAGAGCATTTCATTGCTGTGTGTCCCTTGTATGCGAACTCTCGTGTCTCAATAGCCAGGTTTTTTGGGGCGGCTCCAACAGTTGACGACCAGCTATTGTCGACGGCACCAGCCAAGCAAACGTTGAATCGGCTGCGATGTCTAGCCAGGTTTTGCAAAGCAACAGGAGTAGCGGTCTAGCATTTGCTCTGTGTGATTCCCGCCTTGGCCTTGCAATCTCTTTGCGGCGGTCCCATCCAGAGATCGCGCGGTGTGACCAGGTAAAGTGTGGTGTGTTTATTGATAAGGGAAGTGCATTCAAGATGAGGGGTGGACCCCATGCATCTGTGTGAACTAGCATTGTGTTTGGTGTGCTCTGTATCGCAGTAGACGGTGATGACCTGATCAAGGAGCTGTGCGTCACGGTTGCTCAGCGGATAGAAAGAGACAATAGTGGTCAGTGGAACAGTGATATGAGGATTTGTGGTTGATTTTCGTGGTATGGATTTGCAGCGGGGAGTTGCGGTGGGGATTTGTGGTTGAGATATCTGGTTGTGGTTTGTGTTTGTGTTGATTTCGTTGGTTTATTTTTAGCATTTGTACTTAGGAGCGTATGGTGTGAGACCACGGCTTCTGGGAAATAAATGAAATGAAATGAAAGAATCCATGTTTCACCTAAATGCATATAGTTTTAAATCAAACTAAGCTACGTTGTTAATTTCGAGGCCCCTCGAAATTGGCAGCTGGAAACGATGCAATGGCTTATTTAATTCGCAGATGAAGGCTTTCAGAGCTCAGCTGAATTGTTACAAAGTGGACAACAACAATCACTTGGGGATGGACTTGCTGATTTGGGGCTTGGTTGCGTTTTATAAGTTGTAATGGCACAATCTCGTTGATGTTGTTATGGGAAGTAAGCTTCAGATTAGGTTAGGTCGTAATTTTAATTAGTCTTAGGTTTGTAGATGGAGCGCATGACGCAAGGTCTATAGGCTCTAGTAAATAAAATCACAATCACAATCACTGCTGAGCACGAGTCTGATCATTGCTATCTTGCAAAGTAGTCGTTTACAATCAAAGCTCATGAGCCATTGTTAGGCCGCCATAGGCCGGAGATTTACTTCTTTCCTCTCCCAGAAAAGGAAAATGCCAAAGCAGCCGTGCTAAAGGTTTCAATTTTTGTTCTACGAAAGCTTATTTATTGTTACATGCAAAGATGATGGTTCAGCGCTGACATTATTTAAACGGTGCATCCTGTGATTTCAGCCACTGGATGCGCAGATTCAGTGACTGAGGCCAACAAAAATCACCGTTTGTCACCAGTGTGCGCAAAAATTGGATTGAAGAAATTTTAATCCGTTTAAGCGTTTCGTAGCCAGTGTGTGCGAAAATGGGAGTGGGGAGTTGGGAGTTGGGAGTGCGAGTGAGGAATAGGGAGTTGGGAGTGCGAGTGGGGAGTGGGAGTGAGGGGGTTGGGAGTGCGGAGTGTTAGTTCAGTAAATCAAAACAAAAATTAAAACAAGAGAAACAATCAATTGTATAAATTATATCAATTTACTTGATGAAAAATTGTATAATTTCTCAGCAAAACCCGTAGATACGTATCATTCACAAACTAATTATCAGTTAACCATTTCTTTATAAAATGCTTTATTTTGCTAAAGTTTGTTAAGTTTCTTAAATCTGGTGGAAGTTTGTTAACAATTTTTTTTGTCTGTAGTGTTCTTTACATATGAGGCCATAATTATTTTTAATCATTGGAACTTTATAACTTAAAGTAGAATCCCTTAAGTATTTCATTTTTAGTTTATGTATTATTCGGTGTTCGTAGTTAAAATAATTATTAAGAATAATTGTGTAGTCCCGTAAACTGGTGGCATTCAATATTTGATTTTCTTTAAACAGGCTTATGGTAGATTAACTTATAGATATTGCTATTTCCAAGAAACATTTTTACAAGTTTGTTTTGTGTCTTCTGGAGTCTGTTAATCTGATAGTCAGGAGCAAAACCGTAAGTTTCAATTCCATACCTTAGATGACTCGTAACTAACGCGTTAAAAACGATTAACTTTTTTTGTTATTTAAAAGTGGTTTAATATTATAAAATATTGGCATCATCTGCCTTAATTTTTTGACCAGTGCTGATACATGATGTTTATGTTTCCATACTGAATCGATATGTAGCCCTAAATATTTAGCGTTATTGACATTTTTTACAGATGTGCAAGTTTTAACACAATCAATAGTCGATTTACAATTTTCTGAATGAATGAATAAAGCTGATGGTTCATATTTCCGATGTGATGAGGTAAACGTTATGGAATTTGTTTTATCTTCACTGATAAAAACTCCATTTCTTAAGAACTAATTATCGAGGTTATCCAAATCATTCTGAAGATTTTTCTTCCATTAAATCTTTATTATCATTAATAGAAATCAATAAAATGAGCCTAGGTATGTGAAGTAATAGCAATAACAGCTATTATTCCACTGTACGAAATACATCTAGGAATGAGCAGAAATGGGGGGGGGGGGGCGACTATCATCCCCCCCTCCTTTCTGTTGATCATTAAACGTCTTTTTCAAGTTGTAATACCAGAAATGGATTATCTCCAGAAAGAGGTACACAAAACGATCCTCTTGTAGAAAACCCGTCGGACCAACTTGTTTCTAGAGAAATGGATTGACAGAAAACACTGCACGTTCAATTGAACGAACAATCCACAGGAACCGGTTGACCTTCAAGTCCGAGTTTATCTGTTTTGAGGTCATTGCATGATTACGTTCCAAGTCATTCAGTCTAGGGTTATTGGTTTTGAGTTCTTTGCATGAGTTCCGTCCGAAATCTGAGTTTACTGGTTTTGAGTTCCTTGTGTGATTCAAGTGCTAGCCATTCAAGTCAATTTTTTGTTATCAGTTATAATAATAATAGTTCTTTGTGCGATTCAAGTTCGTAGTATAATGTCTGCGTACAGTAACGAGGAAATGGCCGATATGCATTTTATCAAGAATTTATAGGGTTCTTGATTTTATGTAAGGACTTGGAAATGGTGCAGTAATGCTTATGAAGCGCAGCGTCTTTACCAGGCTCAGTTTCCAAACCGTCTTGTTCCCGACCCATGCACATTTACATTGCATGGACAACTCGGGGAGCATGGCACTGTTCACCCTCCCAATAGCGATGGTGGAAGACCTACTGTAGGACCGTTCGGACACCAGGAGTTGAAGAGATTATGGAAATGGTCGATCATCAACAAGCACAAGACAAATTGCTGCTGAAGTAGGGGTTTCACCCGCGACTGTTTGGAGAACACTGCATGAACAACTCCTGCATCCATACCATATTTAGAGGGTCAAGCACTGGTAGACCGAGATCATGCACCAAGAGTGGAATTCTGCCGCCGGCCATTAAGGACAGTGTGCTAGAAACACCCTTTTCATGCTTATGGTTCTGTTACAGTCGAGATCCAGTTTACGAGAGATGCTATTAGGAACTTTCATAATAATCACATCTGGGCATATGAAAATCCCCATGCAATAGTGCAATCAAGACACCAGCAGACATGTTCTGTGAATGTATGTGGCGGAATAGTTGGGGATCATTTGATAGGGCCATTGTTCCTGCCGCTGATCCTAAAAAAGTGAAAACTACCTACTCTTCCTGCAACATGGATTTGCCTGGTTTATTAGAGGAGGTGCCACTGCATATAAGGCAACATGGTTATTTTATGCATGATGTTGCTCCTACACACTTTCGCATTATTGTTCGGGAATTTCTGGGAAATATCTACTCTAATCGGTGGATTGGTAGAAGGGCACCCATTGCCTGGCCCGCCCGCCCCCCCCCCCCCCAGACTGTAATAGCCTTGACTTCTGTCTTTGAGGGCCTTTTGAAGACACTCGTCTACAGACGGCCTCTTCCAAATGCTGAGGTACTTTGTGAGCGGATAGTGGCTGGTTTCAAAACGGTACGAAATACCCCTGGTATCTTTGAACGGAGACGACGCATGGAAGCAAGCTGGGGGAGGATATTTTGAACACTACATTTAAATGTAGTGTTCCGTAAATTGCTTGTAACTCTGTGAGACAGAGTCAGCCTTGATGTTTGTGCTGTGCATGACGTTCGCATAAAGTTTGTCCCTGGTGACGGGTGGGGGGGGGGGGCAGCGACCGTTGATCGGCCCTGGTTGACTGGCATGTGATGAAAATCCTCATTGGTACTTTTTTTGGCCTGTGAAGGTCAACCGGTTCCTGTGGATTACGTATAACACTCAAATTGACCTATGCAGAGTTTTCCGTGAAACCATTTTTCCATTTCTCTTCAAACCGGTTGATCCTACGGGTTTTTCCGCAAGAGGGTCGTTTTGTATACCTTCTTTCTTCATTTCTGGTATTGCAACTGCGCATCTTGAATTGTCGCTTTTCGTATATCTCGAATGAATGTCTGATGTTGGTGTAGACTAAGTTTTTGCAGGTGTATTAAACAAACAAAGAATGAGGTCATATACAATACACTTGACAAATAGTACCTGATGCCATAAAGGGCCGTCGTGAATTAATAAAGTAAAAACGAAACAGTGCTACAAAATAGGAAGACCGAAAATAATCGAATAAGACCGTTTCGAAAATAATCAATTTTCGTCATCAGGTTTGTTAATTAAAATTTTTAAACATGGCAAGGCCACTAGGTCATCACATGTTTAAAAGCATAACACAACAATTTTAAAAGAATAAAAAGCTGAAAACCACCATTTCTCCTCTCAAAAGAGGTAGAACATGATGGTCGAAATGCATAACCCGACCAATTAGTTAAAAATCCAAGTTTCAAGTCAAGGTGTATGCTAATCGGGTGACATGGTTTCATTGGTTTCATAGGTCACTTGGTTTCATAGGTTAACTTTATTAATAAAGGGCCGTTAGACGGAGTGTTACTATTATACCGCAAGTTCCATCTCTCGTTCTGGGTCGAGACCCCATGCGGCCAATTGTGGAACGACTGGTCGTGACCATTTCCTGGGTTAACCCACGTCAAAGGTTCCTATTGACCGAATGACAGGCTACAGCATCTAGCGCCGTCTACCATTATTTATTTCTAGAGTTAACTAGATATCGCATCTTACCTCTTCCTGTAGCGTATGCGGGGCCCTAGCGGTAGTTGAGGTTACTACTACCTCTGATAATGTTTTGCGTGCGAAGCAGCGTGGAGGCAAAGCAATATGAGAAGTATTAGTAGCGGCCGCTATCGCCAGGTTCCCCGCATATGCTAGGAAGAGGTAAGATGCGGTATCTAGTTAACTTTTTTATCTATGGTATTAGTCGAACCAGCCAGGAGAACTGATCACACTGTATAATCGTCCGATGATAGAACAGTGACAATAACGTCATATTATTATATATAACTCTATGCTGGAGTCAGTAATTGGGCTAGCTACAAGGGGCACTGGAGGGGAAAAAGAAAGGCGTCTTATTGATGCCAATGCTGTTAGAGCGAATTTCTTATGAACTAAAATGTGCGACTTTTTTTTCCAATTTGTTGGCAGTTGTTGAAATTTTTAACAACTTCATTTTTTCTTTTCCGATTACAACCTCGGAGCATAACGGATTGGAGACAACAAAGTTTTTTTCGGCCCAGGAAATCCGCTCTCAAAGCACTGCCTTTACTAGAAGTGCCGTTGGTTTTTTTACCTCCGTTTTAGGTAAAAAACGGAGGTAGTTCTCCAAATGATAACCTCGTAGCCAACATGGCGTTCTTGTGGCTGCTCAAGAGACGGGTATGTTAGCTAGATTTACTTAACCAAAAATTTAGAGATGTTCTATAATTCTTAACTTAACGGATATGTTGAATTCTCGAAAATGGGCCGAAAATAAGGGGGGGGGTGTTTGGCACACTCGTCCATCAACCAAAAGTCCGGAGAATGGACCTCAGTCAATCGGAAAAATGGGAAGTGAAACGAAGATACGTATAAAGGTGCGTAGTAGCAAAAAAAAAAAATGGATTCCAGTTGAATATTTTAGACTCAAACTTCCCCCTCCACCAAAATATTTTTTTTTCAATATGCCCTAGGCAACACCTCTCTCGTTTTTTTTTCTGAAGCCGGTGGTCAGTTTTGTCAAGAGCGCATCCAAGGAAAGATTCCAAGGCAAATGAAACTTGTAAAAGGGGCTGAAATAGCTGGAAAAAAAAACAATTGGTGAAAAACGCACGAAAATTTAAGAAAATTTATCTTGCGGCTCCAAACCCCATACTAGACAACGGCCTGGAACCGCCCTTGTTTCTTGTTCTGTCCGTCTCTGCGTCATCTGCAAAATCAAGATATGGTGTAAATCACAAAAGTTGTGACCCACAATTTTCATGTACATTTTAGTAATGATTAACAATCGATGGCTGTGCTTTATACGTTGTAATACTAAAAAAAAACACGTAGCCAGAAGCACAGACAGAATAAAAACATACTTATATTTCGGTACCCAGTATTTTTTTTTAAATGCGGTACCTTTCTCACAAATAAATAAAACTAGTAAAACACCTTAAATTATGGCAATAAGGAGTCCACCATGACGGTGTCGTTAAAATGACATATTCGGCAAAATCGTGTGTGACGTGGAAAAACGGCCTTTCCCTGCCGTTTCGCCGTGTCCACACACGATTTTGCCAAATGCGCCATTTTAACAACACTGTCATGGTGGACCCGACATTGCCATAAGGTAAGGTGTTTTACTACTTTTATTCGTCTCTGAGGAAGGTACCGAATTTTTTAAAAAAATACTGGAATTCGAAATATAAGTGTGTTTTTTACTCTATCTTTTTTTTAGTGTTAATAATGATTTGTGTTGTAAACTGCGTTTCCCAGTCAGAACACAAAATTTGGTGACGGAGCGTTCCTGTAGCCAAGCGGGAAGTATTGATGATATCACGTGATTTGACATCCTCACGGACGCCGCGGAAGGAAGTCCTACTTTTTTTTCTTCTTACCTTGAGTTTTCTTTGGCGGCAAAATTTCTAGTATCCACAACGGTGAGGACCAATGGGCGATCAGCACGAGAGTCCGGGGGCCAATCGAAAAGTTCGCGCGTGGGTGGTGAAGCACTCTTACCGGCATCTCAAACGTTCTTCCGTTCCCAGAAAACGCGCCTAGTTGGCAAGAAGAACCAACGAAAAAAAGACCACAAAAAATAAAAATAAATAAATAGCAAAAATAAAAACGTTGCTTTCAAGTTAGTCCACAGCCTTTAATATCTTTGCCGATTTCAACCATAGAAGTTGATAATGCAGTGCCTCTTCCGGAAGCGGGTGAAGGCGAAGTGTCATAGATATTACTAAGTGCTGCTGATAGATGTAGACCCTAAGCAGAAATGACATCCTTTCTGCTGCTAAATATAGTCCTTCTTTCTGTCCTTCTCAGGTTATGATACTTTCCGTCAGTCCTGAAGGCGTTGTTCACAGTTTTGTCATTTCGTCCGTTTGTATGAAAACACTATAGAGCAGTGACATTTACCGCCATATTGGCACCAGATTGGCACAAGTATGGGTCTTGGAGGGCATAACTACAAGGTGCACTACATAAAAATGGAGGGTAAAACAACGGAAGAGTGGATTTCTTAGGCTTAAAATAACGTTGTTTTCTCCAACAACAAAAATCGCGCGTT
>JAHWFP010240378.1:272980-293179 GCA_023313725.1 Lithobius niger
TGATGGGTTATTGCTTGAACTTGAAGCTTGCATATTTGTAGGCAAAGTCCACACCTTTTAGAAATTTATCACGAAGCCAAACCTGCTAAACTTTCCGATCTCTTGGTGGTTGATGGGTTATTGCTTGAACTTGAAGCTTGCATATTTGTAGGCAAAGAAGTCCACATCTTTTAGAAATTTATCACGAAGCCAAACTTGTTCAACTTTCCGATCTTCCAAATCTTTCAGAAACCTAAAAAAATAAATGTTTTTATTTATTTATTTATTTTATTTATTGTTCGCTTGAAGAATTGTTATGTTATTTTTGTTCTTTTTTGAAATTGTTTCTTTTGTTGCTTGACTAACAAAGTTTTTCTCTCAGGCTTTTTCTTTTTCCATTTCCCGCTAAATGAATGAATTCGTGAACGTTGCGTTGTTTAAAAAGAAAAGAAGAAAAAGGCACAAATGTCATCCGACTCAACATGACACGTCATCTGATAGTTTAGATGAATTGGCTCAATTTTGTAATTTGTCAAACTGATTTTGCCATCAGTTTGCCATTATTGAGGTAATTTTAGCCTGCTCGTTTGTTACTTTTGGATGTCTCGGTGTAGTGTTTGTCTCTGATCTATGTGTTTGTCTCTGTTTTGTTCTGCTTAATCATTGCTTGATTTGCATGTCCTCGTTTTTTCTTTGCTACTTTTAACTCTGGACAGTGGAACTGAACAGTCCCTCCCTGCTTCATTTTCATCTTGTATGTGGAAATAAAAGCTTTATTATTATTATTATTATTATTATTATTATTATTATCAAACATCCTAGAAGCAAAATTAAGTCCAGAATAGGTTCGAGTGGATCCCATATCTGCTGACGAATCCGGGTAGTCTCTCACACTATCCTCTGTCATGCTTGCCAATCATACCAGCTTACCTGAAGCAACTGGCCTTAACGACTGCCATTGCACAGCCACACTCTGACGTAGCCCTCTCATAATTCCCCATGAAATACATTACATCATCATCAGAGACTCAGGCTTTAAAATCCAACTTGATAACCGAATCTCCTTTCTATTATAACGAGCCTTTAAAAACTACACTTCTGAAACCCCGTTATAATTTATTCTTACAGACAGAGTAAATTTGAACTCGTCCCAATTACAGCGAACTGTAAACGCGGTTCACTTCGACACTTAACGTCTAAGCCTGTGATCAAATTAGATCTCCTATTAAACAAAAATTATTTTTTCCCTAAGGAAAAGTACTTCGTTGTAACGGGGTTGGACGCCGCCGTTAATTAGGAAATGTCGTTGCGTTGCATAGACATTGTGTAATTAGGTCTAATTATCTAACAGTCCGAGAGATTGGCCGCAAGGAATTGTGGTGGTGAATTCGTCGAAGAAAGCGAAAGAACTAAAGAGCTTTACTCAATACTCACCGCCAGACAAGACACTATAAACTTGTCCTCCTCTTAGATCGGTCACTGCTACTTAGGATCACTCAAATTATTCCCTTAATACTTAGCACCCCGCCCAACCAATGCGGCCGCAACAATTAATGCCACCTTGCCGAAGAAAATATTACTGTATAGCGCGTAAAATTGGAATGTGGTTAACCTTTTTCCGGCCACGGCCCATGATATTCGGTATGATTTACACATTTTCTACCAAGAAACTTAAAATCCCATCTGATTTATAATTTTTCAGTCAAAAAAATCCAAAACTCGATCTGATTTAGCGTTTCTGCCAACACACGATCTGATGTACAATTTTTCAGACCAGAAATTAAAACTCGATTTGATTTAGTTTTGCAATTAAGAAACGTAAAATTCGATGTGATTTAGTTTTTGTCTCCGACGCGTAAAATTCGATCTGATTTACAGTTTTTCAGTCAGGAAACGGAAAATTCGATCTGATTTAGTTTATCTGTCAAGACACATAAAATTCGATATAATTTATAGTTTTTTAGTCAAGAAACGTAAAGTTCGATCTGATTTCGTTCTTGTGTCATGACACGTAAAATTGTATTATCTGTTACTGAGTTTTTCATTCAAGAACGTAAAATTAGATCTAATTCAATTTATTTGTCAGGACACGAAAAATTTGATTTGAATTTCAGTTTTTCAGTCAAGAAAAGTAAAATTCCATCTGCTTTCGTTTTTCTGTCAAGACACGTAAAATTCCCTCTTATTGACAATTTTTCTGTCATGACAAGTAAAAATTCTATTTGACTTACAGTTTTTCGGTCACGACACATAAAACTCAACCTGGTTTGTAGTTTTTTTTCTGTCAAATAATGTATTAGTGATACTCTGTGTTTGTAATCTTGAGTAAGATGTGAAAAGTATTTGAAAATTAAATTCGTTTTAAATCGAAAGTAGTCTTGTTTTATTCTGTCATTTCATTCATCAACTGCACTTTTTTCGTGAAATTACGTGTGGTTCCGATTCCCTGTAATTATTACGAGAAACCTAGGAATCCGTAGAAACCCTACGTGCTAATCAGCTTACCTTTTCTCACCTAAAATGATACCATTTAATTTTCAGCACGATTTTGGCGTGAATGTCCTCATGTCAATGCGTTTCAAACTAAATCTAAAGTGACGGCATTAATAAATAATTAAACCATGTTAATAATAATTGCTCGGCACTGTTTTAGAAAAATCAACTAATATATCATAGATTTCAAGCTCCGTGTTAGTAACATAAAATAAAATACCTTTGGAATTAAAAGTTCAACCCTTCCTGAAGTGTTACAGCTTGGCATATCGTTCAGTCTTTCAAATAAAAGGTTTCAAAAAGTAGAAATAGGTGCAAAATTGAATGTCTTCCTAATTTTACATCTGTTCTAATAGAACGTTTTACGCGATGTTGTAAAGTATAATGGAGATAAAAATAGGCTGAAACTTAATGAGGGAAAGACACTTACCTTCCGTAAGTACAACATTTACCTGATAAAACCTTTAAATTGCTTTTCCACCTTGATGGGTTAAAGATATTGACCTTCGTCAGGTACAAAGGCGCACCTGATACCTTTCAGTTGTGTCTTCCCACCTTGGTGAGGAAAGATATTGACCATAGTTAGGTATAAAGATGTACCGGAGGATACCTTTAAATTGTGTTTTTCCACCTCATTAGGTAGAGACATAGACATTCGTTAGGTATAAAGATATAACTGATTATACCTTTAAACTAGCGTCTTTCCACTTTTTTCTATCTTTCTATTTGTTAACAGCTTAAACCTTTCCTGGTGCAAAGGTTTTAGCAATTTACTTAGTACACTTAGCACTCTTAGCACACTCTTAGCACCCTCGCGAATTAAAGTGTATGTAGGTGAAAACCATGAACTTTCGAATTACCTATGAATATTTCAATACATACACCAATCAATTCTGAAAACATTTCTGAATTAACGTATGCGCAACTGAAACTCACACAGCAACCAACGATATCATGGCGCAATAGGTCTTTCCTTAAGCGTATATGTATATGATACTTCACATTTAAAGGTACAACTTCTCGAAATAAACACTGATCTTTTTCCTAAGGTCGACTGTCTAAACCATCCGTTAGGTAAAACATCCGACTGCAGGATTGGACATTTTCGTTGAATAGGTAATGCTGGTTGGTGGACCTCCAGGATGTAAAGTCACAAATATAAAATTATCGACTATCAAACCTTCGAAGGATACGATAAATCCTTACAGGTGCTAACCATTGTAGAAAGTTTTAGTATTGAACCTAAAGACTTAATTTTTAACAGTACGGGCAGTAAATTAGCATCACCAAGACTACACTTAGTCTACTGAACCTAGGGCGGAGTGTAACTGTTATGGCTGGAATTGGGTCGACTTTTAAACAGGGTGTGATGTAAACGGGGCACCCACTTGTCATAAAATTCACACAATTATTGGATTTTAACGAAATACGTCATAAATTTATCATAAATTTTTGGTTTGTGGCATAAATATCATGAAATAATACAAATTTTTAGAAAATGCTGTAAAGAAATTCACACTGAGAGTACGAATTACCATCGCAAGTGGCCCATAAGGAATTCAAGATTTCTAAAGACGCATTGTCTCCCCCTCCCCCTTGTAATGTATGCAAGGTTTTTAAACAACTTCTTTAATTCCACATTTTGTAAAAAAAAAAAAAAAAGACTGGGATACAAACAAGGTTTAAAACCCAAATCTTTGAATGTTTTAAAGAATGTGTGTTAAACCCAGCCTTTCATGTTGTGGATAATGTGACGCATTTTCAAACATTTGGAAGCGTGTCAATCTGGACTAAGATTTATTTCATTTGATTATATGAGTTAGCCTGAGGCCTGAGTAGTCTAAGAAACGCTTATTTTGGTGTGAGGGGGTGAGTCAGATTATTTTGGACCTTAACGGCGTGGGGGAGAGTGTCAAGATTTTTTTTAAGCGTGTCATAAAAGATGGTAAGTCACTTTTTAATTCTATTCAATCATCCCCCCCCCCTCTCTCAACGCCAAGTGTGTTAAAAAAAAGTGACTTTAAATTTGTCTTTAAGTTAGTTATTAATTACAACAAATTATCAGTAATGCCCAATTTTAAAACAGGGATCCTGTGTCACTCATTCAATATACACCCACTCTCAAAAGTTTTCAACGAGCTGTTCTCAATTTAAACCGATTTTTTGTGTTGGAGGTTTGTACCTTGCTATACAGTACGGCCTGTATTTTGGATGCGTTAAACATGGTGTTTGTACTGGCGTTTATACATGTATGTGTTCGTCACCTGGTTGTATAAGTAATTTGTTCTTGAAAAACGAAGTTGACGTACGTTTTCTGGCAACATCATCATCAACTTCCATCTGTTTAGGTGCTGTTGTGCTTTACCAATCATACATTTAAAACGTAAAGCACAACAGCACCTAAACAGATGTAATTTTCTCAATTGTACATTTGATTATTTCAATAAAAAAATCATCAATTTTTATCCGTGTTCATTTTAACAAATGAAAATTCAATCATATATCCCCTTTTTCACGGCACAATTGACGTTTTTGTTTGTATTAATCTTCCTCTCCATTCTTATAATGTTACAAGAATATCAGTAAACATGTTATGGTGAGATTGTATACAAGGTGCAACCGAAAGTTATGGCCAAACATTCAGGGAGTAGCTCATGATCCAACACTAAGACTGAAAAGCCCTACAAACATGGGTGAGGAAATGCACGTTTCTTTAGTTACACCCCCCCCCCTTCCCCCTGAAGTAAGGGATAAATGGGTGAAATCTTTCATTACTTTCCACCTAATTCTTCCAAATCAATATATAGTTATTCTGGCAATTACAGTGCTTTAAGTTATTGTTATTATGAGATCTCAAAACGTTGCGGATGGGGCAGTAGAGGGGGGGGGGGGGGGAGTGGCAAGAGGTACAGTTTTTGCAGAAACACACTTTACATCGCCAATTACTATAGGTAACTACTAAATAGTCTACCCACGGAAAGCCTTTCTTTTCAAGCTACACAACGTCAGTAAGACTTTCTTCTAGCTTTCCTGCAAAGCAGATATTGTGGCCAGAAATGACAACGAAAACATGGCTACCCAGCCAAAGTCATTACTGGCATTGCTGGGAAACATTAAAACAGCATAGTGTACAGAGTACATCTCTTTCGCTTTCAGTATAGCTATTTAAGAATTCCTCCTCCCCCACCCCTCAACTATCACACCCCACCTCCCTACCACCAACGGCCCCATCCACACAGAGTTGTGGGATATCAAATTATCATTTACATTATGAAGTAATGAAATTACAAGAACGTTGTGCCAATTGTAGTGGTTTGGGAAGAGCAGGTGGGAAGTTATTGGGAACTGATAATATTTTGCCCCAAACTTTTTTTGGGTGCGGAGTGGGGCAGTAACTAACGACTGAAGCATTACCCAGGGATGAGGTTCATTCAGAGTGAAAAAAAGGAGAAAAAGGAGAAAATAGATTAATTTTGTAAGAGTTTAGGTGGTTTTAATACGTTTTTAAGTAGGTTGCAAAGCTCAAAAAGGAGGAAGAATCTCCGGACCCATGTTCATAGGATTTGTTTAGTCTTATTTTTGATTAGAGGATCAGACCTTTCACTTGCACCATGTAGCCTATATCTTAATTGTGTGTTACTAATATTTGGCAGGAAGTTGCGTGTGCAGTGGGGGGGGGGGGGGGGGGTGGGGCGCCACCCCACCCCCCACAAAAAAAAAAACGTATTCTTGTCACGATACTGCCTGAAGGGGGCGTAAAAATGTGTAATTTCCCCCCCCCCCCTCCAGAAAAAATATATATTTATGCCACTGCTGCATTAAGTCTATCAGGTTGAAATTAATACTACATTACACTTCACCCTGAAGGTTGAACCTTAGATGCTGAAAGGTATTCATAAATGGACCTCTTCAGGTTGAAAATTAGACCCACTTTGGTCGCCTGAGTTGAATTTCAGGACGCACTGATTTAGCAGTACTCCTTTCGTAGTTGTGACATTGGCTTCATTCGTAACAATCTCCTACAATTTGTTCGCACCAATTCCCCCACCCCCTTATTGACATCCTTGCTGCTCAGCTTATCTTTCCCCCTAAAATGGTAAAATTTCAATTTCCATCACGATTCTGACGTAATGTATTTTTTAATCAAGCCTAATTTTGCAACGGAAAATATTTTTCGCTTATTTTTTAACTAAATATAATTTTTCAATTCGTAAAATTGGATGTGGCACAAGTGAGAGGGCTTTACATATACTCTTGATCATGGCTATGGGCGAGCTCCGACTAACGAAAGCAGCGACACCACCAGTGCCGCCAGTGTCGGTGGGGCGAACTTTCGATTTTATTAGTATTAAAAAACGCTTAAGCGTACAATACGGATGTAAGCCTTAAAAAACTTAAAGCCCTAAAGGAACAGATATTAGAAAAAGACATGTAAGCCATCAGGGTTGCACTAATATCTGTTCTAATATCTGTTCCTTTAGGGCTTTAAGTTTTTTAAGGCTTACATCCGTAATGTACGCTTAAGCGTTTTTTAATACTAATATCCATTTTTTTTCTTGTTTCAGCATGAATAACACATAATAGAATACTGTAATCACCTTAAAATAACTGTTATAAGAGAGCCTTTTAAATACTCAATTTTAAGAGTTATAAAAATTGAAAATCGGTTCTTTGGTTCGATCTCTAGGTGAGAGCAAAATTTCTCCAACAAGAAGAACAACAACAATTTTAGTCACATTAAAATAGTATTCAAAAGGCCATAGGCCTTCTTCATACCTATGTTTTAAGCTGTAAAACTTGAGCATCGGTTTATTGGTTCGATCTTCAGTTTGTAGTACAGCTGTTACGATCCAGAATTTGGGCTAATCGTGAACATTGAGCTAAAACCCATATAATTTGATACACAAGCCAATTTTTAGCATTGAGCTACCTATGGAATCTCTAGAGCTACCCCCTAAGGCCCCTTTCTGTCCGCCTACTACACTCACCTGTGTGAAGTTATTGACCAACAAATTCTTGCAGATCGCGCAAAACGTGAATTGGTACACAAGTCATTCTTAGCATTACAAATCGAACTAAAATTTCTTGCTCATCAAACTCATGGAGAGGACACAGGGAAGCACTTGGGGTGGGTTTATCTCATGGGATTCCGAATGTAGTTCGATTTTTTTTTCTACTACCACCATACATGTTTTTAATACGTTCAGCAAGAATTTGTTGGTCATTGATGCTTCACGGGATGTACAGGAGGGTGTGTGTGTCGGGGGATGCTGGGGAGGCTTTGATGGTATTTCATGGGGATCCATGGCTGCTTCAATTTCTACTGCTAGGAATGATTGGTACCAAAATTCTTTCAGTACGATTAACAAGAATTACTCGGATATAAACCTCATGGAGTGGGAATAGGGGGAAGCACTGATGGGCCTTGGAGGATTTCGCGGAAGTTCCATAGCTAGTTTGATTTCTACTGCTAACAATGACGTGTGTACCACATTTCATTCTTAGCACTATTTGCAAGAATTTGTTGGTCAGGCCTCAAGGAGGGGGCACTGGGGGGGACCGTGGTGGTGCCTTGTGAATTATCTCGATGGGGTTCATAGCTAGTTCAATTTGTACTACTATGACTGACTTGTGTACCAAATTTCATGTTTTTAGCTCGATCTGCAATAATTTGTTGGCGAAGCCGCAGGGAAGGGGGAGGGGGGTAGAGCCTCGGTGGGGGGGGGGGAGCCTTGGAGGTACTTCATGGGGGGAGGGTTCCATGGCTGGTTTGATGTGTACTGCTAAGAATGACTTGTTCACCAAATATCAAGCTTTTAGTAGGATTTGTAAAAATTTGTGGGTCAACGCTCAGTGAGGGGGCACAGGGGGCGCTGGGGCCTGTTTGGGTGTATTTCTTGAGGGTTCCATGGCTGATTCGATTTATGCTGCTAAGAATGACTTATGTACCAAATTTCACGTTTTTAGCTTGATCTGTAAGAATTTGTTGCTCAAGCTCCTGGGAGAGGGCACTGGGGGCAGGGGACGCTGCAGGTATTTCATGTGGAGCCAATGGCTGGTTCGATTTTTACTGTTGAGAAAGACTTGTCAAACAAATTTCATGTTTTTAGCTCGATTTGCTAAAATATGTCACTCCAATTAATGATTTCTGTCCAGCCCTCTACAATAATAATTTATCTGCCGACGAGAATACTTCAGTCACATCAAAATCGTGTTCAAAAGGCCCTGGTCGGTGTTAATACCTACATTTTAAACTATACAAATTGAAAATCAGTTCATTGGTTTGATCTCTAGGTGAGATCAAAAGTTATAGCCCATTTGGCTTTCCGTGTCAATAATATTGTAGTTACATTAAAATAGCCTGCGAAATGACCTAGGCCTCGTCCATGCCTCCGTTTTAAGCTATAGAACTTGAAATCCGTTCAGTGGTTCGATCTCCACGTGAGGTCAAAGAGTCGCAACAGCAACATTAATGATTTCTGCCCAGTGCTCTACAATAATAATTGCTCTGCTGACGAGAATACTGCAGTCACATCAAAATCGTGTTCACAAGGCCCTCGTCGGTGTTAATAGCTATACAAAGCATTTTAAGCATTTTAAGCTATACAAATTGGTTTATTGGTTCGATCTCTAGGTGAGAGCAAAAGTTAGAGCCCATTTGGCTTTCCGTGTCAAGAACATTGTAGTTAATTAAAATAGCCTGCGAAAGGCCCTGGTCCTTGTCCAGACCTACGTTTTAAGCTATAGAACTTGAAAATCGGTTTAGTGGTTAGCTCTTCACGTGAGGGCAAAGAGTCCCAACAACAAGAACAACAACAACAACAACAACAACAAGAAATGGCCATGTGGCCGCGGTTCGATTGTTGTCATTAAAATTTGTAATGCGGTGAAATAGTTACGACACGACCCCAAATACCGAATTTTGTTGGTCTATATCAATTCTGGGCGAGACTATAGGAGTTCAAAGTTTGACGTTTAACATGAAAGTTCATGCTGAGGCTTACATAAGGACCGCTGCCGCGGTCCTTGATTTCCGTAGTGGACGTGCAATGGATAAACGTCAGTTTCCTTGTCTTCAGCGTGAAAGACGGTGGTCTCCCGTTTTCTCTCCACAAGTTCAAGTTTAATAAGAAATAAAGCATGATTGACTGATTCTATGGATATTTATAAGTGATATGGAAGTTCATGCTGAGGCTTACATAAGGACCGCTACCGCGGTCCTTGATTAGGAATGAATTAATGCGTACACCGTCTGCAGGACAAGTATCGTGTTCCATCTCCTGCCTCCATATCCTGCCTCGTGTTCCATCTCTACTCACAAGGCCATGTGGGAGTGAAGCTACGTTTTCGCTCCACGGTTTCAGGCAAGTCGATTCGACTTTGCCAGAATCCCATTTTACCAAACTGACGCTAAAAGGGTTAAGTTCCCGACTTGTGCAAAAACAGTCATAGAACTGTCGGCGAAACACGTGATTTCTTCGTCAATCGGCCTTGTCTTGTAGAAGTTAGACGTCTTCCTTTCTATTAACGTCTTTTAACCACTGCCTCTGTACAGAAGGAGTTTGCTTGGGCCAATCACACCACGAGTCATTTTTTTGTCACGCGTATTTTTTATGTAAAATTCTACACAGCATACTTTTTAATGTATTTATTTGCATATTTTTTTATCTATTTATTTGAATATTGGTTCAACAGGCTTCATGCCTTATGATAGAATCAAGGAGAGGGATTGACGTTATCCATGAAAGAAATTACGATCAATTGTTCGACAACTGGTCGCATTGTCTACTAAATAAATAATTGAATATTAAAAAGCATGCTGTGTAGAATTTTACATTATAAATACGTGTGAAAAAAAAATGATTCAGGGTGTGATTGGCACAAGCAAACTCCTTCTGTAGAACAAGAGATGGCACAAAGGGTAGTATTACGGTAGACACTCCGGCGTCACTCCTTTATGCCACTCCTGGCAATATGTAAAGTTTGATATCAGTAGATAACTAATTAGTAAACGCGTTACCAGAAATTTTCCTCCCTCTAAGGTACTTAGTTAAACATTTTTATAAAGACTACTAGCGGAGTCAAACATTTTTATAAAGCCTATTGGCAGCTTTTGCTCATTCGAAATTACAGCCACTCAAAATGTTACCTTGTATGTTACCAAGTGAGTTAAACGGCAATCTATCATTTGCTTTCACCTCGGGCTATCTTAACATCAAACTATGAGCCTACAAGTTCGTTATTAGTTTGGAATATGCTACTCCAGTTTGGTCCCCTTATCTCGTACATGACATCCAGCATATTGAAACAACTCGGCACCATTTCAGGAAAGGCCTGCATGGCATGCAAGCACAACTATGATCACGTAGGATGCAAGGGCAACCACAACAACAAACACTCGATCACACGTAAAAGACATAAATGCTACAGGAGCTAATAAATGCATACACGTCCCTGAGACATGGGGAGTATCCATGTTGTAACTCTCGGTTCGTCGCTTGTTCCAAGACTGTCTAAAAGAGAAGTTATTGGTTTTGTTTCCTGGATCCAGGCCATTCCAGTCAACATCGCCGGAGTATTATTTTACCCAAAGCAACTCCGAAAGGCTTCAACTTTCCGGCACACGCTTGAACTGGCGTTAGGGCGCATTTACGCAACGGCTCGCATTTGCATTCTCGCAGCTAGAAGCTAGAAATCATCGGAAATTCCAACATGGCCGCGGCTTTAGCTCTGTCGCCCTCGCAACGGAATCGTTCCATAATGTGATTTCAGAAGCGACTGGAAAATTGTTTCGTCACGGAGGAATTCTGTATCTTATTGTAACGGATTATCCGACTGCAAGCATTCACTCAACTGATGTCGGATTTAGCTAATCCAGGTAACGATGGTACCATGGCAACGGCACCTTTGTTATCGCGATTAAAATCTTGCTGCGAGAATGCAAAGGCGAGTCGTTGCGAAAACGCGGCCTTAGTCAGGAGGCAAAACACGCGATTTTTACCCGAATCGGCCTTGGCTTGAAGAAGCCATCTGCTACACCGCTTCACGCTCGTGGAACTCTGTTGCACGTGGAGGTGCCGTTGCCTGTACGAGTGACATTTTTTTGGCACCTATTTATTGGGTTAAAACGTATTCTGCGTAATTTTAACTTGAGTCATCCCAAAAATAGTTACGACCAGTCGTTCCGCGTTTGGGCGGATGGGGTCGCAACCCAGAATGAGACATGGAACATGCCATAGTGCCGTTGGTGATGCTACTCGTTCTTGTGTTATGATTGCCTGTTAATCGTTCTCTGACAATCAACTGGTATAAAACCAAGTAGGTGGGTCGTCATTCAGAAGGAATTCAATAATTGGCATCCCTACGGAATTCCAATTGAATCCGTTCAAATCCAACAAGTTTACTTTGCAGGCGACGTAGGTTTGAATAATAAAATGTTCACTCCCTGATTGTTCACTCCCTGATTGTTCACTCCCTGGTGTGAATGGCGGGTGTGAACAGACAGACCTCTGGCTTCACCTGCTAATTTTATTTGTGTATTGTTTTTATATTGTGACCAAGACAAGCAATAATTTGCCGAAAATTAAATTCCATGTCTTCCTTTTGCTGTTTGTGGACATTTACTCAATCAGGGAGTGAACATTTTATTATTGAATCCGTTCATTCCTTGAAAATGAAATGAAAGTCTACCGAATGAAATTTAGCACTGTAGAGTTTTGTCTAGCGCTTGCTTGCAGTAAACAACGGAATGTACAACGGAATGAATATGAATCTATTAACGTATTAAACAAACAATAACGTACGTTGTTGAATGACGATTTGGTACGTCCTCGTGCTCCCGGGAGCAATCTGTAATGATTAACGGTATTGCTGCCACTAGATGGCGCCACGGTTGATTCTTTATATTCTACCGTGGCGTCATCCAAGGCCAGTAATATCGTTAACCTTTACAGCTTACATCCAGTTAAACGAGGACGTACCGAATTTTACTCCATAATTAAGGAGGCACGTGGCTTGTTTGTTGTGTGAAAAAGTATTTTTGGTGCATTCCTTTGATTGCTGCGAGCAAGGGCTAGAGATAGCTGGCGTAAGATGCTGTAAACTTTCGGTTGGGGACAACCCGCCTTTAAAACAACAAAATAATTATCAATAAATGAGATGGAGATACATATTTTCTTATCTCCATCTCATTACAAAATATTAGGCTGTATTTTGTATGCATGTGTATTTTAGCCTAATGCTGACCTATTGTAGACTCACTAACGCAAGTTTTCATAAAAAACTTTAAGCCATTATGCAACAAAATTATTATTACTATTATTCGTAATATGATAACGGTTATTATTATCTAGCGGCTCGAAAGACCAATTTGTGAACAGTGCGTCGCCAATTTCTGTGAAAAGCAAACAAAATACAAGTTGAGGCCTCAGACAGACATCCATCCATCCGGTTCCAAGAACGCCCAATAGAAATTTGCCACGTCAAGGCCTGATCGACATGAGCAGCAGCTTGATTTGGTGCAACAAGTGGTTCGAGACGTGCAATCAAGAAGAGAGAGAGACGACTGGAAAAGTATGAAGAAAAGGGGACAAAAAAAAATAGGAAAACAAAAATCAAAACTTGGCTTCCCTGCTGTGAATAGAGAACGCGCCTGAGTATTACAGTAAATTAGGGCTAACTATCGCAGTATGTTACCTCATCAACCAGACCTTGTGGTGCCGACTCTAGGAAAAGACAAAATTGGTATGCAATTTCCCTTCTAAAATAAGCCTAACTTCAAAGCACTAGCAGTAAAGTCAGCACGTTAAGATTGATAGTTATGATCCCTTTTAATGAAAACCAGACGTCTGGAAACGTTAGAACTTTCAGACTGAGGACTACGTTTGGAAAAAAAATTGTTTGAGCTAACTTTTATGAGTCAATTCAAAGATGTGTATACCGTCAAATCAGTAACCGTGTTTGCTTGCAAGTTTTTGTATGCATCGCTAATAAACCAATACAGGACATTGGTTAGTCGTCTAGCGGCCATTTAAAGTCCTCATGCGTCAACACATTTAAATCCACTGCAAACAAAGACCAACCTACTGCAAATATAACAATAGCTCGTCTTGCTTCAGATTCGTCCCGACGACAAGGTATGGAACCGTCTCGACTTCAGGTTTTTAATGCGCTTTTAAACTTCAGGTACACTGCTTTATTTCTTTTTAACTTTGTTTATAAGTAGTAAATGTTTTAACCCATAACCGCCTAGATACGAACGTACGCCTTCAACGTATAACAGCGAAAAACTAAGTCCCAGCGCGAGCTTTGTGAGGGGTCCCCGGGGACCTCAAGCAAAGCGGGCAGTCACAGCCCAGTGGTCAGCGTCGTCAACTCCAAACCAAGAGAATGCCGGTTCGAATCCGAGAACCGACCCATGGACTCTAAAAAAAGGGGTCTAAAGGTCTTTCAGGCGGTTATGGGATTTTTTGTTTACTTCTTTATTGTTTTCTTACTGCGTTTCATATATTTTTATTAAGCACATTTTGATTGACTCCAGTTACTTTCGAACTGTTCAGTATTTTTTTTTTAATTCTGTGATCTCAATTGACCTGACCGGCAATGTTATTTCGCATTTTATTGATTCCCTTTAGAAAATGTTTAGTTTGGCTGGGAGTCATTGGACCGCAGGGGACCCTTCCCACTCAAGCTGCTTATGCGACAAGTTATTTATTATTATTATTTATTATTTCTTATGTATAGTCTCGTTTCGACAATGACGTAAATCTCTGGAGGTCGTCACTAGTTTGCGCAGCTAAAAATTATACATATTTATTTACTTTTTTATTAGCACCGGCATTACAGGTTTATTAAACCCGGTAACTATAAACCAAGGTGAAGCACATGACGTGTAACGAAGACTCAGGTTAGAAATAATAATGATAATAAATAAATGTTTAATCACTGTAAAAAAAAAAGTGATTAGGGAGCAGGAAGAGCTGAAGCCACTTATTCCAGTCCAAACTTAAAAGTAGTCCATATGCATCCTATAAAAATATGGCACATGCACATCTATTTACCTGGAACAATCCCGGAGGCCCCTGGGGTTGCGTAGTGGGATATGGAGGAGCTCTAGCCAGAGATAATGAAACGTATGCCATTGTGAAACACGCCGCAGCAACAAACCACAACATTTTTAGTTAGCCAAAACTCAGATTCTTTACAGAGAACCAGTGGATAAAATAAGACGAAGCCTACAAGTGCCACGAACATTGTCAACAATTTTCCTACACCCTAAAGATGGACAAAACGCTTTACGAAGGTTTCCACGTCAATATGATTTAATGACGTCTTATGTCACTGACGTCACTGACCAATACGGCTGCCACCAGATAATGTCGTAACGGCTGGTCCCTACGTGTTTTACTGTTTTACTCCATTTGTAAGTATGTTGGATTGAGTACTTTTTTACTGAAAAACATTCTACGTCACACTCACTGCATTATAACGTTTCACAGATGAACAAATGTACTGAAAATTAAAAATCATGTAGTGTTTCTGCGTTCTCGTGAACTTTTGCCCAGTCAGCGGGCAATTACTATTGTTTATGCCTCATCCGCTCACAAAGTCCAACAACTATTTGCTTTAACCAGACGTCTCATCTTGTCCTTGTCTCATCATGCATTATTTTCGCCATCATGTTTTAAAGGTAGCAGATTTTGCAGTGACGATTTCCTCAGTCAGAGAATTCCATGCTGGGATCACTCTCACGGCAAAAAAGTGACACCGCAATCCAGTTTGGTAGCAGGAATGGTTAATTTAAAACACTGACCACGAGTCCAAAGATCTGGGCTATAATCAAATAAAAAAAATAACGCACATCAGTAGTGCAAACATCCCTTAAAAGTGTATACATATACATCAGCAGTGTAAAACTACGTGACTACCGTCAAAAATTGAAGGAAACTGAAGGAATAATTTACTTAACACTCAGCTATATTTAAAATATTAAATAGCGGATAGGGAGGTAAGCTTTATCTTTTGCGCGGTACCCACATACATCGCTTCGACAGCAGGAATTCGCCACTCCCAATTAGAGCAGCACTAGAAAGAAGTCTTAACGCCTATCGAGTTGAAGATGTGATTTAAAGAATGAAAGATTATTGAACGAACATGCAAACAAAGTCTTGTTATATGAGTGTGCTACGCCCAGTTGAGCCCCCGCTCCCATCCCCCAACTCCGCCAATTTAGTGATATTGATGCTTTAAAATCGGTTCAAGGACACTTTATGAAATATCTTATTTACTAGATGGTTTATGATCTCGTCAACAAATCCAGTGACAAGAAGCTTTTCACCTTTTAACCTTGAAATTCTTGAACTGGTCGTTCTCTTTGCTTCGTGGTCTCATGGGGACTTCGATTATTCTGGTTTGTTTTATCTTCTTTTTAACTACACTGAGATGGCAGAACCCTACAATGCTTGTTAAAATTTACTGAAAATAATGTTAATAAAGCGATTAATAAACCACCCAACAAAGTTTTAAACTTCTAAATCGCAAAAAGTTAGGCGATAAAAAATGAAGAAAAGAGACTGGTCTCTATACGAGAAATATCAAGTATGCAGCAAATTACTTAATATTTTGGTCAAAAATTTGGAAATTGAAAAGGAGAGCAAAGTCGTTCTAGAAGGTGCACCTTCAGCTTTAATTAAATACCTAAACAAAACAAGCGGCTAGAGCAACTAGCTAGTCGCATCCGGTCTTCTGTACAGTTCTGCCACTACCTCTATCACGCATTGCAACAGTTATCTCTTTTACATAATCTAAAAGCAGTAACCATCAGAACTGCCGGTTAAAAACGTGTTAGCATTTAAGCTTATTTTAGATTATAGGCGTATTTGTCAACTTTTAGGCCTAATTCTTAACTGGAGCTTTACAGCAACATACCGCCTGCCTTATAACCTTCCGCCTGCCTCACAACACGCACGAGACGATCACATCCGCGTATTTACCACAGCTAAGATCAACTGAGACGGTAGCTTCGTTACTCGCAGTGAAAAACATAGCTACTGTCTCAATTAACATTGCGCTTAATAGTCCAGCCAGCGTGAACCCATTGATTGTGTCGTCAAAAACCGGAATGATTCTCGTATTTTAAAATCACAATTTATAATTTTCTAGACTAGTATCTTACAATTTTGCTTCGGCGATCTATTGGAATAATTAATTTTAATTTTTACCGCATTAGTCTATTAGATTTTAGATCTCATGGTAATTATTAGAAAATTAGGAGATGTACACACAGAGATGAAACGTCATGATTATTGTACGTGCGCAATGCATCATTTAGTGACAGATCGTTAGTAAATAAAGTTCTATTATATTCAACAGAAAATCTCCTAGACGCCATATTTTAAAAAGGATTTTTAGCAAGGGAAAGACTAACGGTAAGGAAATAGACCTTTGGGGCCGTACTTAATGTGGAGGATCGAGAAAAATGGCGCTGGGAGGTATACCGCTTCAATTTCGTAAGTAGCAGCTAACGGAGATTTGATTTGTATAGTACCCCTACTCATTTTTGCAACACGGCGCGCCTTCGGGCACACAGTTAAAGTGGCACTATCACCGATTGAAAGCAGACGAATTCTGACAACATCTAGCGCTGTGTAGTACCATCTAGCGTTGGCTTGCACCAAGTGAAGGAATGCATAACGGTATTTCTTTTAACGAAACAAACAAGCCACGACATCCTTAATTATTGAGTGAAACTATGGTTCATCGTCGTGCACCTGCGAGCAAGCTATAAAGGTTAACAATATCAATGTCGCTAGATGGCGCCACAGTATTTTCGTTCGCATTTCAATCGGTGATAGTGCCTCTTTAAGGCCTCTCCAGACAGAAGACAATTTCGTGCGAAGCGATGCGTTACTACCTGTCTACAAGGTCAAAATTGCTGCAATCGTACGGTTTATGTTGTGTTTAAGCACTAATATTGAAGTCTTTTTTGCACCATACTGCGACACCGGGCAGCCGCGAGCAGCCAGTCTGGTTAGGACTTTACAGTGCCAAACGTAAGGCGCAACGTAGCCTATATAGATCAGTGGTAGTGGGGAAGTGACGGGAGACACGCTGTTGATGATGCCAGGAGCTACTCGTAGCAACTGGACATTGCCGTGGTAACGTGATTTTAGCCCTAATTTTCCTTTTTAAGCCTAATTTTTTTAAATATAGTTTCAGTTTCGTAAGTAGCAGATAGGCCTAATGGAGAATCTGGTTCGATGGTAAGCCCATTCATTCATGCAACAATGCGACGAGACTATTTTAAACGAAGTTAAAATGCTTTTGTTTTTGCGGCTGCACTGTTATCCTTAGGATTTCAATTCGACGATCAAATGTTAATATTTAATTTAGTTAGGTCGAAGAAGTCTATTAGCTATAAGGAAGTAACGATGTTTTAATTTGCCCTGTTATTTAACTAACTTTTGACACTGAATCGAACGTTGTAAACAGTAGTCGTCAATTTCTGGTACCGTTGCGAATTTGAAAAAAAAAAGCGACGGACGGACGTTGCAATAAGGGCTCTCCAAACAGAAGAAAATTTCGTGCGAAGCTACGCGCGACTACGTGCTTACAAGGTCAAAATTGCAGCAATCGTGTGGTTTGTGTTGCGTTAAGGACGAATATTGAAGTCTTTTTTACACCATACTGCGTTGGCGTGCAGCCGCGAGCAGCCAGTCTGGTTAGGGCTTAAGTCTTCTCAGCCGGTACGGCTGTACAGAAGACTAAAAACTGGACGTAGCCACCACCTCCCCCCCCCCCCCCCTTTAATCATAATGGAATTACCATTGCGAAGTATGTTGATAAGGCTGAAACCCTCAATTCTATTTTTATAAATAACTTCACTGCATGTGAGGACATAGTCAACATGAAATCCTATTATAAGGAGCTCGTGACAGCTTTTCGTGACTTCGTCCATTTACTCTCAGTGAAATTTCGGGGACAGATGTCGTGACTGTTCTTAATACCTTTAAAGGTAAGAACTCGGTTGGACCCAATGCAGCCTTTTATTAAAAATTTGTTGATTAACTATGCCAACCATTATCTTTTATTTTATGATCTTTTTTATCCTTCCCCAAAAACGCAGACACTTTTAAAAACATTTCCAAAAACTAGTTCAGTTAAGGCTTGATGTTATTGGTAGTTGTCCATTCTAGACGTGTTGTACAATTGCAACTACCTGATATATTTATAAACCCTGTCCGTATTTCTCAATTGGTTTGAAATTACAGAACAGAAGACACGCGCAGAAAACGAATTGATATCTCTTCAATGCGTATTCATTCCACCATATTGGCTAAAACAATTCAGAAAGAAAAAAAGAATGTTACTTGCTGAGTTCTATCAAATTACGCAGATCAGAACGGAATGTTCTACGAAACGTAAGCGTGGCATATGGCTCAGGTGCACTTCCGGAAATAAACAAACTTGGTTCTCAGATAACATTCGATGAGATTTCATACCACAATCCTTCTTCTTAACCATTAAGGCGCTCCTTCTAAGGCCATGAGGTGTTTTAGTTGCTCGAGGGCCTTGCTCTACGAAGCAGATTGCACATGTGTCTTTTGTTTCGTACTTCACACTTTTTACCTCTCGGAATGTACCCTTTGTTGGCATCTCGTTTGTTTCATCTTGCATCATCTTGAATCATCTCTTGAGCTGGGTATCATACAGGGCCATATAGCCGTGTATATATATGATTGAAGTCCTCTTTCCAGCAAAACTAAAACGATTAATTTCTCCGTTTCTAATCAATATATTTCGACCTAACTTGGCCAGATAGTAGATAGCAACTTTTCCCAACTTTACACCAACTTTTATGCAGTTCAGTGCAAGAGTAAACATAGAAAGCCACACTAAATTTGAAAACTGTTCACTTGTTGTTGTTGTTGTTGTTGTTGTTCTTGTTCTTGGCTGACACGGTTTCAGAAAAAAAACTACTACACCTACCAAAAAACTGAAACATCATCTGAGCCAGAAATTTCCCTGGGCTTCAACTTTACAGAGACCACTTTTTTAATTGGTCGATCCAATCCGGAGTTACGGGACCCTACACGATCATTTGATTATTTTACATTGTTTTAACCTTTGTATTTAGGGAACAATGCCACTCAGCAAAGTCCAGATCCATCCTTCGTGCATGCAACAATCGACTGCATGCATAAACCGTCATAACACCATAGCCCTAAAAAAGGTACACGGATTACAAACAAAAACGTCAAGTGTGCCGTAAAAAAAAGGGTTATATGATTGAAGTTTCTTTTACTTGTTAAAATGTACACGGATAAGAATTGATGATTTTTAATTGAAATAATCAAATGTAAAAATGAGAAAATTGTATCTGTTTAAGTGCTGTTGTGATCTACCAAACATATATTTTACGTAAAGCACAACAGCACTTACACAGATGCAATTTTCTCAATTGTATATTTGATTATTTCAATTAAAAATCATCAATTTTAATCCGTGTACATTTTAACAAGTGAAAATTAAATCATATGACCCCCTTTTTTTACGGCACACTTTACATTTTTGTTTGTAATCATGTGTATATTTCTTGCCTCTTGCACCTTGTAATGTTTCTCTTTTCCAATAAGTCCCTTGTTTCGTATTTGTTTTGTGTTAGCGCTTGGATCATATCTCTAACTCCGTGTCTCTTGTTTCATATTTCTTGCCTCTTTAAGCTTGTAA
>JAHWFP010240378.1:296350-315068 GCA_023313725.1 Lithobius niger
CCACCAAGCTACCACCACTGCCACCAAGTTACCGCCAAGTAAAAATAGCAACCACCAAGCTACCACCACTGCCACCAAGTTACCGCCAAGTAAAAATAGCAACCACCAAGCTACCGCCAAGTAAAAATAGCAACCACCAAGCTACCGCCAAGTAAAAATAGCAAACACCAAGCTACCGCCAAGTAAAAATAGCAGCCTCCAAGCTACCACCAAGTAAAAATAGCAACCACCAAGCTACCACCACTGCCACCAAGTTACCGCCAAGTAAAAATAGCAACCACCAAGCTACCGCCAAGTAAAAATAGCATCCACCAAGCTACCACCACTGCCACCAAGTTACCGCCAAGTATAAATAGAAACCACCAATCTACCGCCAAGTAAAAATAGCAACCACCAATCTACCGCCAACTAAAAATAGCAACTCCCAAGCTACCGCCAAGTAAAAATAGCAACCACCAAGTTACCGCTAAGTAAAAATAGCAACCACCAAGCTACCGCCAAGTAAAAATAACAACCACCAAGCTACCACCACTGCCACCAAGTTACCTCCAAGTAAAAATAGCAACCACCAATCTACCGCCAAGTAAAAATAGATACCACCAAGCCAGTAAAAATAACTGCCACCAAGTTTTCTACATGGCATGCCAAGCATAACCCATGTACTAAACAAAACGTGTTCACTTGGAAAGTAGTAACGTCAGCCCGCCAATGAACAACCGTCTAGCTAATCCCACTCTCAGTTACTTCATATGTTGCATGATAAATTTGACCATAGCTACTTTCAGTGGCAATGGTCAAGTTTTTCATTTAACCTTTGAACTTGTACTAGCTTGGCAGTGGTTCATTGATGAGGATGACATCACTACTTTCCAAGTTGAACACTTTTTGGTCAGTGCATAGGTTACGCTTGGTACGTCATGCAGAAAACTCAGTGAGAGCCATATCTGCTCTGATATGACTATCTTATCTTATCTTATCTTGATATCTTAAATCTTGGCGGGTTATTTCGCCGCTGTGGGTTTTGTTTCTGCTTAAGTTTTCCTTAGTAGATTAGCGTGTCCGTAGTCTTTGTAGGGATGTCCACCGAAAATTGTCGAATTAACGTCTTTGTCAACTGCTAAGGTATCTCGAGACGGAGAGACACAACAGCACTCGTATTATTTACAATAGGAAAGCAACAATTCTTCGCTATGTGTCTCGTCGTGTTGCCTGTTAGGTAAACAAATTAATATCAAAAGCAAAAACTGGTAAAAGGGGCCGCCAAGTTCCGATTGGTTCGGCCCTTCAAAGGAGTGATATCAACACACCAAAATATTCGCCAAGTTAATCGCACCGACGAATAGTTGGAAGGTTAAATGGAAACTAGCACATTGCTACTTTCTGTAGCAATGTTCAAGTTTTCATTTAACGTCCAAAGTATTATTCGGTGCGATTAAGTTGGCCAATGTTTTGGTGTGTTGATATCACTCCTTTGAAGGACCGAACCTTTCAGAACTTGGCGGCCCCTTTTACCAGTTTTGGTTTTTGATATGATATCACTCCTTTTTTTTAAATTGTGTATTGACTCAACTCCACTACCGTGCAGATGAGTAATAAAGTGCCACGTCAACAAGAAATTGGTTTTCAACAATTTGCTACTATCTTTTGCCTATAGGCCGAAACATTCTCAAGTTGATCACCTCTTTATAGGTTTTTGGTTTGGTTTACATTTTGTTGTAATTTGTTTTATTTAGTTAGATTTGATGTGTTGATATCACCCCTTTGAAGGGTCGAACCACTGGTGGCCTCTTCACCAGTTTTTAGCTTTGTTTATTTTGCTTTGTTATTACAGTTGGTTTATTTTTCGTGAATTGGATGTGAATACAATTTCCTTGCAACGTTGTTTAAATTTATCGTGCTACACTAGTGTTTGTCAGGCACGCACGTCAGTATACACGTTATCGTTGTCCGAACTTTGGCCGTCCAATGAGACACTATGCCGACAATACTAACAATGGTTATAACAATATTTTCGTACTTCGGTGCTCTCCCACGCCATCCCCGTAACGCCCCCAGTCTCCAAACTATTAAAGGTGCGCAGTTTGTATTGTACTGCAACCATTTGTCCAATTTCATAACTGGGAGCCTTTCTCGGTAACGATGAATAATCACCCTATGGGATTTAACATGGGGATGAGCGGACTAGCTAGCTAGATAGTAGTAACACATTTTCAACGTTATTGACGGTCAGATTTTGCATTGAAAGCAGCTTAGCTGGCATTCCTACACGAGTTAATTTTTGTCTGGTTGGTAATTGCTCTCGATTTCAACACAATTTAACCTTTTGTACCGCATTATTATTTTTCCCCAAGTACCTCAAATGTGCCCAACTATGCTTCAGGATATGAGACACTGATGCTATGGCGTCGCGCTACAATGGTTTACAACCTCGACAATTGAATTGATGTGATGTTTGTTGTGATGTTTGTTAACTAACTTGGCGCGACACACTAGCGTGTGTCTAGATATGTTTTACATCAGTGTTGTTCTATTTTCTTTTGTGTGATAGATGACCGTTTATTACGGTTTACCTTCCGTAATAAAACAACAAGAATGACAAAATGTTGTAACTTTCTCCTTAAAACATTATTGAAATTGGTCAGAAACTTTGAATTTAGTTTCCCCTAACTCCCAAACCAGTAAAGGGCAAGGCTCGTCACACGGTTAAAATAAAGCCTTTTTTAAAGTAATCAGATAACACGAAATACAATTAGTTAGTTAGTTATATGATGAGAGTTTACTCGGCCCTAACGCCATACATTCTGCTCTATACTTACATGCTACCTTACGGCTAAACAAGGAAACACATTACACACCGTCAATACAATGAAGGCTCAGTCCAACAATTCTTATCTCCTTGTACCTGCATGGCTAATGAGGGAACACAGGAACCCGAGGGAAGCAAGCAAGCCAACGCTGGGGCTGTCACGAATTAATAAACAAGAGACTCAAAACGTCCTGTTGCTTTACATAAGCCAAGGGTTTTACGAAGATTCTGCTTATCATGAGGAAAATGGGGGGGGGGGGGACTCCCAAAATTGCGGCGAGAGGATCCCTTCCCCCATCAAACACGAAGCGACACTCAATCAGAAAGTGAAAAACCATTTCGTCAGACCCGCCACACTTACAGCGACACACTTACGCCACACTTACGCCACTCTTCTGGCCTACCCTAGTCGAAAAAGATGGGGACGCAACTGAGCGTAGCCAGTGCACAATCTAGAAATTACACCAGCCTCCCTCCTCGATATGGCGTCCAAACATTTAGGTACAGAAACAGTCGGGTGAATACCATGGAGCAAGCGACCAGAAGGACCACTGGCCCACCTCTTGCTCCACTCTCGAGTGCAGTGTTGCACAACCACAGGACGCAGATCTACTGGGCCAGTCCTAAAGTTCACTGCGGGGTCCGCTTGAGAGGCACCTTTTTTGGCAAGGTCGTCTGCTAATTCATTACCGAAAATATTGCAGTGTGCCTTAACCCACTCAACCTCAACAAGACAACCAGCTTGGTGAGCCGCATACAATTTCCAGCCGATCTCTGCTGCAATTGGGTGGGAGACCTCCATGGATCCAAAACACCTCCGGAGGAACCCCACACCAGCGAGGGAGTCCGTCAGGACAGTAACTCTCGTTGCTTGCAAATCAAGTCCGATGTCCAAAGCCACAGAAACTGCTACTAGTTCACTCACAAAGGCCGAACGAACCGCCGGTAACCAGTAGCTGCGTTCAATCCGAAGACTAGGGACACAGACGCCGATACCCCCTGTTCCCTCTTCTACAAGAAAAGAGGCGTCACTAAGCACAAAGACAACCGCAGGGTCCCGGCTGTGACTGGGGTCACCACTGAGTGCTTGAAGTGCCGTACCATACCAAAGCCACGATGGGGGGTGTTGATACATGGGAGGTGCGACAAATATGGCTCGACGAGAAGGGAAGCTCCCATTCCAGAGGATCCAAGTAAGCTCCGAGCCCATTGCGAGAGTAACATGTAGTCTAAGATAATCACTGCCAACGGATCAGTATTGTCTCTTGCTAGAGCTCGAAGACAAATCCGAGCTAGCAGTATCTTGGCCCTGACATCAACCGGAATGTCACCCGATTCCACCAGTAATACAAGTACCGGGGTTGACGGCAGACAGCCAGTTACCAGCTGCAGGCAACTGTTCAACGACACTTGAATACTCTTCATAGCCCTTTTGGAAGTGAGAAGGAGTGGAGTGTGAAAATCAGTACATGCTCTAATGTACGATTTATAGAGCATGTTCACGGTGGCCCTCTACGCACCAGACTTATTGCCAGCGACTGACTTCAAGATATTAAGCGGAGAGGAAATCGAGTTCCTGATAGCTTCCACCTCATGAATCCAGTCAAGACGTGGATCCAGCCAAAAACCGAGATATCTAACTTTATCTTTAGCGACGACAACTGTACCATCAACCGTAATGGACCCAGTAGCCTTGATGCCACGATGAAAGATCATAAGTTCTGTTTTACTACTAGAAAGTGCCAACCCGCCAGCAGCTAACAGTTGCGAACCGGCAGCAACAGCCGTTTCAATGGCGGAGAGGAGTGCAGACAAGTCACTCCCTGTCAACCACACCGCAACATCATCTGCATAGGCGACAACGTTAATGGTAGTGCTCAGCACAACAAGCACAGCATTGATGGCTACTGCAAACAGTGCTGAGCTAAGACAGCTTCCCTGAGGAATCAGGAAGCCCTCTATCAGTTGTCAGCACTTTGGACCAGGAGCCGTCTACCCTAGTCACAAATTGCCGAACACCACGGAGAGACATCACTGCTGCTCTAAGCTTTCCTGAGACACCAAGCCCGGCCATAGAGTGGTCCAGCCTGGCAATATCTACCATATCATACGCCACCTTGATATCAAGAAAAACAGCAAGCGCGTAGCAGTCATTAACACAGGCTTCTCTAATGCCATATTCAAGGTAAAGCATGGCATCTTGAGCCACTCTGTGCTTACGGAATCCATACTGGGTTCCAAAAAGTTAGCCATAGTCACACAAGCCTGGCACACAAGCCTGCTAATGAGCATTCTTTCGTAAACGTTATGAGAGCAGGAGAGGAGGGCTATTGGCCTGTAGCTAGTAACCGCTGTTCTTGGCTTACCCCTGCCTAAAACAGGAGCAAGCACAAAAAACAGCCACGACTGTGGGATTGGGGCCCCGTCATATAAGCTTCGAAAAGATTCCAGTAAGTCCGTTTGCCCGTTCAGGTCTAAGTTTTTCAGCTGGGTGTATGTAACACCATCGGTTCCTGCAGCACTTTCAAGGCGACATGAATTCATCGCAGCAGAAAATTCAAGCATAGTTAGAGGCAGTTAGGCAGCACTCAAGTCCTCAAATACGGCCGGGGAGGTGGGGGGAGGGCCTTTGGGTGCACCATACACTACAGCGAAATTAGCATTGAAGGCGTCCGCGAGGCAAGATCCGCAAAGAACATCCCCCTTTTGATAAAAGACCCAGGTTACCGTGAGTCTGGAGTCATGCAGCCGAACTAAAGCCCAGACACTGGAGGGAGAGATGCCATCTCAGATGCGATTACACAGTCGGAGACCGAAGCTATCCTTCTCTTTCCTTAAGATAAGGCGTGTTTCTCTCGCAATACCAACAAATTCAAACCACCTGTGGTCGCTGCGGAACCTCACGAAACGTTGCCATGCCTTACGCCTTTCACAGACAGCAATTCTGCAGGCACGGGTCCACCAAAGAGGGTCAGTGCACTTTCTTCTGAGGTTTAACACTACAACGCTTGCCGGTAGGCCTCTTAATCCATTTATCAAGCCACGGGCAAAAGCACCCGAGCAGACCACTGGGCGGCAATTGCCAGACGGCCTCCGTGTTGGGGGGGGGGGGAGACTTGGATCCGACTGGACAGTGCCACTGGTAAGTGATCGCTGCCACGAAAATCTGCCGACACTGCAAAAGAGAACAACGACGTCTGCTCAGTAGAGCAGAAAAAAAAGTCTAGAATGGACTCCTGAAAAAGTGTGCCGAAACGTCTGACAAAAGTGATTGACCCATTCTGAATGACATCAAGTCCTAATTGGTCTAATGAATCCACAATCAGGCGTCCTCGTGTGTTGCAGTGTATGCTGCCCCAGAGAGGGTGGTGTGCGTTGAAGTCTCCTCCCAGAACAACTGGTCTGGGAAGAGATCCAACCCACCCCACCCACTCTGTACATGAGAAAAATCCGACAACGTGAATAGCCCCCACCACAATCCAGCGAGTTCCCCACCAAATTTTGAGAACGCAGACGTCAATTCCCCTACACAGTTGATGTGGAAAAACCGAAAAGGGATTCCGGCTCTATCGAACATTAGACACTCCTCAGCCTGCAAAACCTGTGAAGCCACTAAAATATGGAATAACCCCTATCGGCAATTTAGTTTCGACAATTCCTAGTATGTCAACTTCATTGCACAATTTTTCTATGTCTTCTAGCTTATTGCTTGCACCCCTAACGTTCCACACACAAAACTTGAATGAGGTTAGGTGAGGTCAACATTAGGGCGTCACTTCGATTTTCGATAGCTCAACACTACTCTCTTTCATATCCGGATCACTAAAAAAATCACTTCCACTAACAGTTGAGTCACTGAACAGTGAGTTTGCTGAATCCATAAGCTCTTCGCACTCGTTAGACCAAAGCCTACTCGAGGTTGTTCCTTTCGACGCCTCTGTCGATGCTCCTTCTAGCACAGAACAAGACGGGAGGGAAGAAAGGTCATCAGACCCGGGAACTGGTTGGGTATCGGAGGGAGCAACGCTGCCAGTTTCTGTTGTCAGCTTTAAGACATTCGGATCTATACAGCTCATGCTGTCACAAACATCCTCACAAACTGCAGTACACACTGCTGCTTCTTCAAGAGTCTCCTTGGCAACCCCACACCATTTCTCGTTGGAAGCATTTCCAGTGGGATCCAAAACGGAATATCGGTTGCTACTACTGAAGGCTACCACCTATACAAGCGGTAGCAAACTAGCCAGAGAGAATGAGGGTCCAGAGGCTTTCTTCCGCTTTGGAGCTCGCACACGCTTCCATTGCAGGTCAGGTTGGTTTACTACGGCACTAGACTCGGTATCATTAAGAATGGTAGACCGAGGGCCTGACTTCCTCTGTCCCAGTGCAGGGGGGTCTCCGACAACACGAGTTTCTGGAGGCGGCGTGAAATGGCAACAGAGGGCACGCTTGGGCACTAGAGATTGACAACTACGACAGTACATATTCGGGCAAAATTTCCGAATGTGACCTTTTTGGAAACATTTTAGGCAATTCGGGCGCCTGTTGCCCACTATCAGCAGCGCCGCCACCCCTTTGACCCCAACGATATCTGGTACAGAGTATACTAGAACTGAGTCTTTTAAACACAAAACCACATGTCTGACGCCATTACGGCAATGCGCGATCAATGTGCATTTCGTGCCAGAGGTTGGTCACAGTACCATAGTTTACAAAGGCACACTTAACATCATCGTCAGAGATATCCAGTGGCAACAAATGGATTTTAATATGGAGCACTCTGTCATACAAGTCATTAATGGTAGCCACTTGACCACCCACTTGCAGCGTAACACACTCTTTAACTAGGGACTTGGCTTCAGGGTCAGCAAAGGATACTTGAAGTGCGTTGTTGGCACGAAGCCAGTCTAATCCAGTTAGTCTTTTAACATCGACGACACTTGCGATTGCCTCTTTAAAATCAGAAATAAAGTGGGGACCACCACCCTATTGGCGATAATAATAAGGGATCGCTCCATCTTGATGTTGGCTAAGCTGCCATTATAGAGTCTTTAGCCAGTACAAATTTTTGCTATTGAGTTCAGTCCAATAATCCGAGCTTGGATTTCCCGCTTCGACATGAGGCTGATTAACAGCTTGTGCGTACGAGGTGGGACAGTCCGGAACCTGCATCTTTTCTCTTTCTCTGACACTAGAACCTACCAGAAGGTCGGTAACAACTTCAGTCAGCAACCATGAATAAACACCGGTCTACTACTCGTCCACGCTGGCTTGCGCACTGCTCTGCACTACCAGTTACAGGAAGGCCGTGACTATTGGTGGAGCTTACATCAACAGCCATACCGAAGGTCCGTAAATCTACATCTCCAATACCGTATTCTTCTGTAAACTTATGTATTTCCTTAAATTTTTCCGGAGTCACTAGTCTTTCGTCAATATCCTGCTGATTTACTACTCCTCTGTCCCTAAGAACTAGCAGTAACCGCAGCACAATGTCCATTGGCCCTGGCTGTTGAATCATTGTTGTCCATTGTTAACATGGGAGGGCGGCCTGAGCCTAACTCACACTGCTGAAGAATTTTGCCCCCTGAAATGCCGTACAACTCTAAATCAACTCGATTAATTCCGGCAACTTCAGCTTCTTTACACACAAATTCAAACTTATCATCAGTCACTAAGCCAGAAAGTACCTCTCATTGATTCAAGTTTCCTTTGTTTCTTTGCTCCAACAGAAACCTCCGGACGGGGCCCGCCATTGTTGCTCTTGTTTGTGCTAGCAACAAAAAAACTTACATTATTACTTATGCATTTAAAACAATAATAAAACATCACTGGTATCACTGTTGACAGTTCTCTTAATTTCAACCTTCACACTGAAAATTCATCTCTCAAAGTTTTCTTTAAGGCACATTTCATTCTAAGGGGTTTCTCTGATCTCACTCCTTCCCTTTTTACTGTCTTATTCAAAACTTTCCTTCTTCCACTTTTCAATTATTGCTATCAAATCTGTCGCCGTTACAATTTTTACTCGTTGAACCGTCTTGGAAATTGTCAGCGGCGCCTTACTACATGGTGTCCCACCATTCGTTCTCTGCCCTACCCAGATCGTCTGCGTAAGCTTCAACTTACTACCATTCGAAACCGCTTTCTACGTGGGGAAATGATCCTTACTAACCAACTTACTCTTAACCGCCTTAACATTAACCCTGACCTTCTTTTTTCACCGGATTTCAATTTTACTCGTGGCCACCCTTTTCGCATCTGTGGTTCTGTGTCTCGGACTAAACTTCGCTTCCAGTTCTTTATGAAAAGGGTTGTCCATGCCTGGAATGCCCTTCCGTCTCATGTTGCTTGTGTCCCATCTCTTAATGCTTTCAGATCTCGTTTTGACATGATTGTTCGTTAATTGTTGATGTTTGTGTGGGGGCTTCTTGTGCCTTTTCTATTTCTATTTTATTAATCACTAAAAAGGGACTTATTACAAAAATACTAAACAATAATCATCCAAAATTAGCCTGCTCGAACGACAAAATAAAAGCTTTCTATTCTTTACCGAGATCACTTTAAAAAAAGGAAAAGTTGTTCCTTTTTCTTTTAATTGTCCAAGTTACGAAATATTATGTCAGAAGTTGGTTAAAAGTGTTTGAAATATACAATTTTTGAGACATTCTGGCAAACTTATTTTGCGACAGTGGTACTTTGTGTTTAACTGATTCAGAGTCATCCTATTCATCCTATTTTTCGACAACATCTCTTCGATTTCGTAATAAATTTTACAATAGTCATGTAGTCTCGCAAACTCTTGACGTCTTAGATTTTTTTGATCACATTTAATTTTTATCAACGTGCTTTTTACATTGTCTTGAAAAAGAATACGAATAATCTTATTTTGTATTTTCTCCATCCGTATTAGCAGAGTTGCATTTGTAAGACCATAACCTTCAATGCCGTACTACTAATATGCGATTCTACGAATCCATCGTAAAAAATTTGGTATTTTTAAAATCGAAGATTCGTGGTAGGTGATAAAGGTTAGGCTTGATTTGACGTAATTTTTTCACAAGTTCTGTAATAAGTGTTTCGTATTTCCACCTTTGATCAACATGTAGTCTACTTCTTAATACTTGGCAGTGTTTACTTTTTTTAAAGCAGTGTTCGTATTACTTAAAGCTAGAATTTATAAGGTTAGGAAGGAGAATTTGTGACTGAGACCCCATACTAAAACTTCTTAGATTCATTCCTATTAGTTCCGTCTAAGTTTATAGAGGGCGCCATGAGTTTTATGTGGAAATTTCTACTCAGTTTTCAGCCTAAAATTAAACTAAACTAGCTTGTATTAATTATTATTTAGTTAGCTTAGTTGTAATTTAGTTTACTTTAGATTTAGTCTGAAAAATGGGCAAAAATTACCAGGTGGAATGAGCGGCGCCCTCTGAAAACTCGGCCGAAACTAATAGATATGAATGTAACACGTTTCAATAGGGACTTTTTTAGAGTTATAAATTCTCCTCCCCAACCCTACAAATTCTTGCTTACAGCAGTATTTATTTTGTATTGGGTCCTTATTCAAAAGTTTATCTTTTACTTAAAATTTTTTACTATGGGCTGTTTTTATTTTCAAATATTTTTGACTGTTTTTTCTTTTCTTATATAAACTTCATAGTTGAATTTTGTCAAAACTTCGTTGTAATTTATTTACTATGGATTCATAGTCATATTCTGACGCATATAAACAAATATCATCTGCAAAAAGTATTAAAGTTTTAAGGTAGCCACCGATATCATTCATGGAAACTAAAAATTGATAATTTTCAACTTTCCGCACCGCATTAAGAAATTTTATTTTCGTGAAATCCAGCAGCAGCTAGCTAGGCAGTATTTAGCAAATATCAATGCTATTTTCACCTCTTTTCTTTCAGCGAGAAAATGTTAAGCTGTGTCACTAATCGTGACTGGTCGCCTGACAACATAAAAGTCACGATTAGTGACACAGCTTAACGTTTTCTCGTTGAAAAAAAACCTGTGTGAACAGGAAAGGTTGAAATTCGTTTGATTTGGAGACTTTGATCGCCTGACAACATAAAAAAGTTTCCCATCACTAAAGAAGTTTAAACCTCTTCTGTCGTATTTTTAGTCTTCTGCACAGCGAACGCCTTGTCCGCCCGTCACCTTTTTCAACAGAAATCAAGTTAACTTTATAAAACAAGGCAAATTAAAACGTTGCTGCTTCCTTATAGCTAATACGCTTTTTTGACGTACCTCAATGAAATAATAACATTTGATTGTCGCATTTAACATGCGTATATAGCATGCCTGTGTCTATTAGTTTAAGGCTTCGTCATTGCCACGGCAATGTTAAGTCCCGACACCGTGTTGCACAAATGAATAGGCCTACACTCACACCCAATTCTCCGTTAGCTGGTACTTACGAATTTAGAACGGCAGGTAATAATTAGGCCAGGAATCTGAAAATTATGCCAAAAATCGAAAACTAGGCCCAAAATCTAATACATTTTTAACCTACAATTATGATGGTTACTCCCTTTAGATTATATAATAGAGATCGCCGTTGTAGTGCATGATAGAGGTGTGCGTCTCAACAGTGGCAGAAGTGGCGGAAAGTGCACAGAAGACCGGTCGTGACTAGGTAGTCGCTGCTCCTGCATGCTGTTTTTTTCTCTGGGGCCTAAAAACCGCCCAGCATCACTCCCATAAGAACAGAAACAGATCTCTAGTCTACGTCATGCTCATATAAATGTTATTTGGATGGGACGGAAGTTCATGTTGACATTATGACTAAGGTATATAAACTTTTTACAGGCTGCGGCAACTGCAGTTGGACCAGATTTATGGTCACACGTAACATACAGTTTTTCCATTTCACCAGTCACTGAAGTGGGGTAGTTGCCAATAAATTAAGGTGACTTCTGCATTTTAGTGAGAATAACACCTAATTTTCACAGAAGCTGATTTCACAGTACGATGACTAAATCTGGATATAGGGCCAACTGAAATTTGCCAACCGGAAGTAATAACCCGAAGTGATATTATGGCCAGACCAAATTAATTAAACTTTTCAAAAATATGCTTTGGAATAGTCATTGCAGCACTTATTATGCTTGGAACATTTTGTACATTGTTGCATTATTACTTACCACTGGAGTGAGAACCAGAAGTCAACAATTTTCAGAAATTGATACAGATGCAAGCTCATTTGGTTTTCCGTGCTGTTTAACTTTCAGAAAATTCTAGAATATTAAAAAAAAACCGTAGCATTTGTGACGTGTTTTATCAGGAGCGTCGTGCACCCATAATATTGGGGGACGGGCAACCTTTTCCAGCTAGAAGGGCTGGGGAGCGCTGTAAACTCCCCCAGTGGGGTCCGGGCCAGAGCGCATTATCAGCAATTTTAATGAGTTTGAGATAGCTAGAAGACCAAAATTGACACTTTTGAAAATTGCACTAATTGCAGTGATTTTCCCGAAAGCCTTTACTTTTGGAAAATTGGGATGATGCTGTGGGGGCACGACGACCGTGTTTTATATTGGTTGGATTTGGAGCTCGAAATTCTTCATGAAAAGATAAATGCTTGTTTTTATTTAAAAAAAAAAAGAATTAGTAACGTGTCTGTAATACCACTGTAAATGTGTAGCAATTCACCAGAAGTGAACTGTTGACCTAATACATTTAGGAACAAACTAACTGCATTCACCAGAATAAACTTTAAAAATTTTGTTGCTTGTGACTTTCCCACATTGCTGTCACATAAGAAAGCACGAGAAAAATTAAGGACAGCCGATTTGTATGGTATTTGGAAATGTAAATGAAATAAATATACGCAAATTGCTGTTAATGTTGGTTTCAATTCACGCAAGAATACAGACTCCAGTAATAACACTATTAAGCTGCCACAATACAAGCAACTGTACCTTTGGAAAGTATATGGAATGGTTTGAAGATTTGCTATATACTAAGGAAAATATGGGTGCTTTCAGAAAAATTGCAGTACGTTGTCAGGAAGGAAATCGTTAAAACTGTCACATTTAGCCGTGTGTGAGTTCTGTTAGTTTAAACTGAAAAGGAGCCACTGTATTACTCCATGAAGAGCAACGATTCTCTTTAAACAAGTTATTTAAACAGTAATCAGGAACGGATTGGTCAAAATTTCGTTAAATAATTATTTTTCTTTTAACAGGTAATACTCCAAGAAACGACAACATAATTTCAACAATAATTGCAACAGAGGTATGTTGTAGTAGTCTTAGTGCACGTGCGAAAACGTTAAGGCTGTTAGCTACTAAAAGGAGAATAACTCACCTGTGCCATAACTCAACAGCTGAAAGCAATATTAAACGTCATACAGCAACCAAAAAAACAAAACAACAAAGGATATTATCAGGGTTACATATTGAAGCTATAGCCTACAATAATAAAAGAGCCATATCCTATGTAACTGAATAAGATCTGTATTCTACATTGTCTGCTTAATGGCTGAAAGATGATCCAGATCGTACATTGCAGTTACCCAATGGCTGAAGACCTGAACCATGTATTGTAGCTATCTAACGGCTGAAGATTTGATTCTGTTATTTTATTTGATTAATGGTTGAAGAAGGTCAGTATTCTACATTGTAGTTGGTTAACAGCTGAATAACACCCTGCAGCTGCCTAATGACCGACAAAGACCAGATCCGGTATTGTAATACTTAATGGCTGAAGGTGAGCTGCATTATAAGCTGCTTAACGGCTGAAGAAGAACTGAAGCCTTATTGCAGCTACCTCCATAACTGAAGAATACTTGGATCTTACATTGTATTACAGCCTAATGGTTGAAAAAGATCCAGATTCTATATTCTAGCTACCTAATGGTCCTGCATTATAGCTAGCTAATTGCTGAAGAAGACCCAGTTACTGCAATGTAGCTGCCTAATGTCTGAAGAACACCCGGATCCTGTAATGAAGCTGTCTACGGCTAAAGAAAATTCGTATCCTGCATGGCACCTGCCAAATCGCCAAATCCTGCATTGTAGCCGCCTAAAGGATGAAGACGAGCTACAGCCTGTATAGGGCAGTGACACAACGTTGTATTATTGTATATAACTCTACGCTGGAGCCAGTAACTGGGATAGCTGCAAGGGTCACTGGAGGGGGAAACGAAGGGAGTCTTACTGAAGCCAATACTGTTAGAGTGGATTTCTTAGGCCTAAAACGCGCTATTTTTTCGATTTGTTGGCAGTTGCTGACATTTTTAAGCAAGTGGAATCTTTATTTTCCAATTACAACCTAGCAATATAAGAGATTGGAGAAAACAACGCTTTTTTAAGCTTATGAAATCCGCTCTCAAAGCACTGCCTTGACTAGAAGTCCCGTTGTTTAACCCTCCATTTTAATCTAGTGCCCCTTGCAGCTATATCTCTTGTAGCCAATATGACGTCACATGACGCTGCTCTATTGTATCTATGTAAGCCAAAGAAGAGCCACATTGTAGTTAAGCTGTTTTAGAGGAGACATATTTCATCTTTACAACTTTCCGCAGGTCAGAGTAGAGTCACACTTGGACTACAGAGCAGATTTGTGTAGAGAGGAGCAAGATCAATATTACATGTACAAGTGTTAACAAGACGAGCAGGTGTTAGACCCTGTCTGGGTACCCAGTCTTCATAAAGACTGAAGAGGAGCCTAATTCTTTGTTGAGTCAAATACTGAGAGAAAACCAGGTACCAGACAGCATGGGTGTTTTAAGAAAAAGCAGAAGCCAGAACTTCCAAGCTGAACAGTCATTGCTTATAGAGACTAGACGTTTTGTGTTTTTCTTTAAGTGTTTAGCGGTAAGCTCTTATCTTTGCAGCCGTTAAATGATGATGAATACTTTTGGAAAGCCTTACTTAGTGGAAAGTCTTTATGCGTACATATCAAAGTGCTGAGAAAGGCAAGAAATATGCGGGAAAATAGATCTGTCACCACTAGAGGCCTAAATACTCAGGTGACACTATATCCAGTTAGTTGGTGCATAAGGTTTTAGGACTAATGGGGTCACTAGATACTTTTTCTATAAACTGTGAACGAACCAGATTATCTGTGCATGCTGAAGATTCTCCGTTGTTTCCTAAAGGTTGAAACATAAGACCACCCATTTATTTTCTGTATCCTGCTGAAATATGCAAATGGGTCACGGGCTCTCGGTGAAGCTGTGTATAACTGAAGAGAGGTCAGATCCTGCCTAAAGATTGAGGAAGAATGATCCTATCTTGCAACTACCAAAAAGAAAAGAAACCAGACATCTGTGCAGACTCAAATAGGTATCAAACCATGTAAATATATCTGACACAAAGTGGGAATGGTATTTTATTAGTATAAACGTTAGACAACTGAGAAGTTATTACATGTGTGCATCCAGCTGCGCATGCATATAGCTACGCACATGGAACAACATCCACGTCTAAAGACTGAAGAATTCATACGATCTTTTTCGAAACTGAGGAAAAGCCATTCCATATTACGTGTAGCAACCTGTAGTTTGAAAATCTTCAGCCTATGATTTTCAAAATATTGTTGTGTCCTGAGAGCCTGTCAACCAATAAATGTTTGGAGACTTAGGAAAAAGTGGGTTGGATTGATTCTGCACCAATCAAGCTTATCACGGGTACCGAAAGAAGCCTTCACACGTCTGTGTTACATCTGGATGACGTCTGGAGGCTGACGAAGATGAGGAAAGATTGACCCTGTCTGTACAGTAGCGGGAAAGCAGAGGAAAAAACTAGTTGGCAGTAGAAAAAGACACTTAACAACGAATTAATGGAAATCATCAGATGACGAGATTTCACAATGTGGGGAAGCTCAGGAAGAACTGAATTTGTTTGTGGCATTTGCTGGACGATAGGTATTCTTACCAAAGCAGCCGTAGAGTGAAATAGGACGAGCCAAACTAATCCCATGGAGCTCTGAATACCGACGGACCCCAACTATATCCACATAACACTGAACGGTGAGGGTATCTTGTATCTTTAACGTGCTTACATGTACGGCAGTACGCACGCATGCAGTTCGCTACTCGTGCGGTGTACCTTGCCGTTAACATGGATGCTGAGCGCCGCTAGCTACCATGCACACATGGCAGCTGGCCCAGCGCCTGCATCCGGGTAAGCGAGCCAGTCCTATTGTTCAACCAGTTAGGACCGGATCACGCCTGTTTCACGTCACGTGACGTAATGCCTCAGGCAAGAGCCTATTGTTCTGCCCCGGCCCGAGTGGGTATAAAACGGAACAGAATCGAAAGCTCGAGTTAATTGGTGTGTGGTGGTCAGACCAGCAAGTCGACCCACCAGAGCTGATCAGGGCAGGACAAGGGGGCAAACCTTGACCTAGCACCTAATATGTAATGCTATGTGTGCAGTCCCCTAGCTGTACATTAAGAGGTGAATTAGGGGGGGGGGGTAGAGATGAGGCTTAATGGCGCGTCGACAGCTTGGTCATTAGCGCCAACCTCAGTCACAGTGCAGTGGTCCGGGTTGCCACTGCACCACACATTACAGAGATATTATTCAAACCCCTAATCGTGAATTAGGATTGAGCATTGTGTCATATGAATAATCGTCCATCTCCTTAGCAAGCACTTAAATATTTTGGGGGCCTTGTACCTGGGATTTGAATCCGACATTTTTTTTAAATGCATCCTATTCTGTAAGAATTCCAGTTGGGGAAGATCGCCATCTTTTGGGGATTTTCGTGGAATCTGGCCAGTGCATGCGTTGTCACATTAGCCACGAAAAACCGCATTTTTATTTTGACTTATCCTGGTCGAAATAAAAATGCCCACTTTCTTTTCTGTAGGGAACAGAAAATAAAGTAAAACAGTTGTTTTTGGACTTACAGTGAGCGAATGGACAAAACGCTCGTTGGAAGAAAAATTACAGCATTGGGGCGACTAAAGGACTCAAAATTGCCTGCAAAATTGATTCCTTAGAAGCCGTTTTTCACGCTGACTATCGAATGCTGTTAGTTTGCTTGAAGAAACCCCATTCTTTTCATGAGAAAATAACATTAAACAAGGTAGCTGTTTGTGAACTTAGCAAAATTCTCGGACGCGATTTTTATTTAGTTAGGCCTAAAAACCGCTAAAATAAAAACACCGTTTTTCTGCCGAAAATAAAGTTACTATAATTATTGGACACATAAAGGGTAATTGTTTGCCTTGTATGACGATAATAATTATAAAGGTTAAATAAGTACAGGAGAACACTTTTTAACGCTGAATTGAAAGTTGAATAACCTGGAATGAGCTAACTAAGTACTCATTGTTTGAACGCATAGAGGTACAGAGACCCTCAACGCGATCATAGTGTGTCGCCATTTAGGACCGGGAATACTGAGCATAGAAATGTGCAAGGACCCTAGCTACGTGACCGGTGTTAGAAATCGGGAACGTAGGGATGATTTCTCAAGGCAAGATTTATTGCAGAGACCCTTTGAAGGGCTCGGCATAAAATCCCCAAAAGTAGCCATGCCTGTGTACAAAGGTTTTGGAGATGAGAAGTCACCATCAGAGTTTCTGCAGGCGCTGTACAAGTACAGCATTGCACTAAGTCTGTCAGAAACGTACGTTTTGAAAACTGTCGTTCCACTTGCTATGCAAGGAGACGCGGAACGATGGTACAGGGTGTTCGGTTCTTACACGGACTGGGCCACGTTAGAATCAGATTTTAATTTGGAATTTGAAAGTCCGAATTATATCGAGGATTTGAAACGAGAACTCGCAGAAAGGACCTAGGCTGCGGACGAACCTTTCTCTAGTTATGATCAAGCTCTGTGCGGATATTTTGTTGTGGCCTAATGCTTCTCAGACTGAGAAAATAAACCACATAATGGCCAAAATGCACAGGCAACATCTTCGAGGGTGTCATTTTGACTCTTCTAGCCGGTAAGTATGGGACTCAAAGTACCACAAGCTCTGTAAAAGCTGCACCAAAAGCGGCACATGTACAGAAATCTGGCGTTACTACGGAAAAGGCTCAGCACAACCTAAAAAGGAAAGGAAACCTTTTGATGGAAGTTGCTAGACGTGCCAGGCACAAGGTCATCGGTCCAACAGATGCCGAAAGAAGCCAAAAAACGCAGAAGGTCGTTAACGTAGATAAACCGTATGACGACCGCGAAAACCGCTGATTGGAGAGCTAGGGCAGCACTATGGAAAGGCACCGTAAAACGTGTCTTTGTACCAAATGTGACGTTGTTTAAAGGTGTTAAGGAAGAAACTAAGTCAAGCACTGTGCCTTTAATTAACATTAAAGTGGCATGGGAACCTTTCTTAGCACTTATCGATACAGGTGCCAGTTCTAGTATCACATCCGGTGCTACCGCACGTACTTTGCAGGCAAAGGGCGTAAAGTGGCGCAGGGGTTGCTTTGTAACTTTCATCTTGGTGGCTGGAAATATCCAAGGTGACGAGTACTGTAGAGCAACTGTACGATGGCCTGGTGGTTACTCTGTTCAGCAGACATTCTTAGTCCTAGAAACCGCTGCAGATAGCGTAATTTTAGGCAGAGACTTCTTGGGTCGGACTGGCCTCATCCCAGACATCCAAAATGGTGGCTGGTGTGTCAGGCCAGAGGAACAAGAAACAATCCAATTTGCAAAGGCTACTCAAACGAAAATTGTGCAACTTAAGCAATTGGATGTGGAGGTAAACATTGAGAGGCGTTCAAAAGATGATGCGTTGTTGAAAGAAAAAATTCAACAAGCTCACTGCTCAAATGCACAGCGAAAGCAGCTGAGAAAATGTTTACACAAATTCAAACATGTGTTAACATCTAAACGAGGCAGCACTCACCTCTACCACAGGGCCATAGCTAGGATTTTTTCCTGGGAGGGCAAACCAGCAATTTAACGCCCCCTCCTGTTTTATACGCTAGTTTT
>JAHWFP010240378.1:315168-330328 GCA_023313725.1 Lithobius niger
CCCCCCCCCCCCCACAACAAGACTAAAGAAAAGTGCTGTCCAAAAATTTCAAACTAAAGCGGTAAAAAAATATACATTTTTTTAAAAAGATAATTGCCCTTGTTTTTTGCCCCCCCCCCCCCCTACCAATTCGTGGCTAACTATGTCTCTGCACCTTTCTATAAAACCATGCAGCGTATTTTCAACGTGGGTTATCGTCCAAAATAGTTACGGCCAGTTGCACCATATTTGGCAGCATGGGGTTGCTACCCAGAACGAGAGATGGAACATGTGATGATATTATCATGGACACTCTGTCGCAAGTTAAAGGTCCTCCTTTATTTCGCTCCAGTTAATATAGATTGTAGGTGTAGGAAAATGATGAAGACAAAGATTCCTTAAAAATCTTTAAGGAATCACAATTGTTTCGGACGTTTATTTTGAAAATTAAATCAGAAAGTCATTAGTTTCTGCCAGATAGTTTGCGAGCGCACAGTCAGCATCAAAGCAGGCCTCGTGAGCGTACACTAGTCTAAAAAAGAAAGAAAAAAACTGCCCCGACTGGGACTCGAACCCAGGACTTCCAGTGTATTAGGCCGGGCACTCGAATAAATACACTACTGGAGTGGACCGTGGCTTCAGCCTCAATCATAGCTTTGAAATGGTTCAACCTTTCCGAGTTGTGACCTAATGGTCACCAACATGCAAGGATATATACGAAGTATACTGGCTTCCTAATGACCACAGCCTGGTTAATAAATACAGATGCAAACCTATTCACGTTGCCCTTTGGACTTAAATGTCAGACTACCTGGATAGGAATTTAACCCGCGACCTTTGAGACCAAAGGTCGGAGTCCTACTGCTCAGCCATACTCTTCGAGGCCAAAAGGAAACGTCCATAGGCCGAATTAAACACGCATACATACACATATAGTCAAACATTTTCCAATCTGCACTGGAGGGGCGCTTGTCTGCACACTACTCACCAAGTGAACAGAAAGGAACACACAAGGAAAGCTTGAATTAAGGTTAAACAGGACGGAGACCCAAATGGACTAAAAAAAAAGATTTTCCAGCCCATTTGGCATTCCGTCCTGTATGAATAATAAGAATAATTTTGATCTCTTGTCTATGGCAGGAGTCGTATTGCAGACTTAATTTTCACGCCAATTAAACCGTGGAGAAAATAATTTAGAATTTGTTTGTTCCGTTTTTTTTTTTGCTCTAATTTTGGCTAGTTGTACAGGGATAATGCACTTTTATTTTCTTTTATTTTTTTTTTTGTGTGGTACTAGAATTTGTTAACGTTTTTCGGTAGTTTGTATGATTAAGCTTGTGTAAATTATTTCTTCAAGTAGGCCTATTTAAATCCGATTAGGTATGCGTGATGCAGTATAGGATTAAAGTAGTTTGTTTCAATTGTTCCACTTGTAAGTGTTTCATTGGAACAATCCGAGTTTCTTTGTTGGTTTTTAAAATTTAACTCTAAATACAGGCTACCAACAAGGTTCTGAAACAAAGTACTTTTTTTTGCTGGGTTATTTATGAGTAGTCTTTCGTAAATTAGAAAGAAAAAAAAACATGAAGTTTGCTTTAGCACGTGGTAACTGAAAAAAAATGTAAGCTGACTGTCACTTTTAATCTAGCTGTAACTTTACAAAATAATTTCTTCCCAGCCTGAGGGATATATCAGTTCGCCGTTTGTGGCCAACTTCGAATCTAGATTTGAACCTTACAGATTGAGGAAAATGTTGTGCCGAGTGCGTTTGTGTTGGAAGGGGCGGGGGAGGGTGGACGTTGAGACACTCGACATCGACGACTTCTCCACAATCTGTCTCATACCTGCAGAATGACATAAAATTCGCTACAGTTCTCTGGTTTAAAAGCCGTTATGTAAAAGTGGAAATCCTTGTTTTCCTTTTAAAAATTGTAAATGCCGATTCTTAACATCAAAACTCATCCAAAAAGCGGGAAAGAAATGGTTTCGTGCATTATTTCCCATTTAAGATTCATTTGTTTTCGGTAGTTTTGCAGCGTTATTATTTTAATGCTGTCAGCCAAAAAAGAAAACATATCACCGCTGCTCTCCACAGGGATGGTAGGATTGGTAGGTAAAACCAAAGCAGGACTTCAGGTTAATTGAACGATGCTTGAGACTCCATCGTAGTGGCTCTACTAGGTTTGGCTTCGCTGCATAGCTGTGTCTACCGTCCCTCTTTGTAGCTAGCTATCTTGGTGGGTTATTTTTGCCGTTTAAATTAATCCAAAAAATTTATTCAACAAAATGAATAGTTTGTGGTTTCCGCCGAAACTAGTGTGGCATCTATAAAATATGGACGCTTAGAAAAAAAAAAAAAACACATCTGGAGAAGGAAAGGCAAGGAAAGTTCGTACTTTTTATGTTATTTCAAGTATCGTTTTTACGCCTCCTAATATTTTTTTTTGGGGGGGGGGGGGGGGCAGTTGCCATCCCCCCCCCCCCCTCCCCGGTAGCTACGACCCTGCTCTACCAACACAAAATTGAGGTTGAAACTGGTGCAAGACCCATTAGGTTACCTCATAAACCTGTAAACAAGGAGACAAGAGCTATTATTGAAGCCCAGATGATCGAATGGATCAGGGAAGATGTGATAGAATGCTCTGTGTCACCCTGAGGGGCTGTACCTTGTCTTGCTCCCAAGAAAGGAGAGGAAGGAGCTAAAAGATTCTGTCTGTCTTGACTACAGAATTTTGAACTCCAAGACGATGAAGGACTCACAGCCTACAAGTAATGCCAGTCAAGTATTTTCCATGCTAGGCAGGGCAAAATGGTTTACAGTTCTGGATATGAAATCAGGATTTTTGCAAATAAGAATGGAAACTGAGAGCAAGAAGTACACCTGTTTTCGTTGTCATATGGGGTCATGGCAGTTCAAAAAAATGCCATATGGACTCTGCAATGCACCAGCATCCTTTGCACGCTTGATGGACATGGCTTTGGGGGATGCTATGTATTCCCCATACAATGATATATGTTGACGACTTGGTAATCTTCAGCCAGGATTACCAGAGCCACCTGGACCATATTTCAGATGTGTTTGGCATGCTAGGAAGGACAGGCCTCACAGTAAATCTGAAAAAAGGCCATTTTTGTGCAAAGGAAATCTCTTACCTGGGTCATCTCATTAGACCACATGAGTTGTCCCCTCTGTCTGAGAAGGTATTCGTAATCCAGGAATTTCCAGAGCCTAGTAATGTAAAGTCGTTCCGACGTTTTCTGGGGATGATGGGCTTTTACAGAGCTTTCATCAAGAATTTTCATGTCAAAGCAGCTTGTCTTTACAAATTACTGAAGGGAGATGCAGTTTGGGAGTGGAACAAGACACACTCAACTGCAGTACAAGAGCTAAAAGACAGTTTGTCAGGCTGTGTCTTAGCTTTGCCAGACTTGGATAGGAGGTTTGAAATTTCAGCAGATGCCTCGATTTCTGGTTTTGGCGGAGTGCTCTCCCAACACGTCGAAGTATGTGGGCTCGTACCTGTAGCATTTGCTGGACGCAAACTAACAGATGCTGAAAAAAATCACGGCGTTTCTGAATTGGAAATGGCTGTCGTAATGATTTTGGTCTGCAAGTTCAGACCTTACATTGAAAATGCCCCTATCCTGATTGAAACTGACCACAGTGCTTTGGCCTTCTTGAAGTCCTTGAAACAGCCTTCAGGAAGACTGACAAGGTGGATCCTAGAACTTCAGGAATGGATTTTGAGATCCGTTACAAGAAGGGTTCACAAAACCAAGTGGCAGATGCAATCTCCAGGATGTATGAGGATGAAGAGAAAAATCCCATACTGATAGCAGATTGTAAGGTGGAACGCATACAAGTAACCGAATATCCCAGCGGATTTCCAACTTTAGAAGACATCCGACAGGTGCAGGTTGGTGACAAGTGGTCATCGCGCCATGTTGTTAGACTTGGCAATGTAGCTGGAAGGTCTCCAGCTGATGATGGAAGCATCCTTACCTCTGGTAGGCTCTGCTTGCATGATGGGATCTTGTGCAGAACGTTTCACGGAGCGTTCGTGACGTAGTTGAAGGCAAAACACATTTCAGGGCGTGTTTACCAGTGTCGCTACGCCGCAATGCGATTGCTGCAGTTCACAGCTCACCTCTGGGAGGCCATTTTGGAGTATACAAGACTCTGAAAAGGATGCAGGAATTGGTGGGGTGGATTGGCATGAGGAAGTACATTGTAGAGTTCATACGCAGCTGTGAGAAGTGCCAGACTTGCAAAACTGAAATGTCAAAACCTGCTGGACTCCTGACCACAATGGATCTTTCCAAGGCCCCTTGGAAAAGAGTTTCCGTAGACATTATCGGACCCTTAGTGAATACCCGAAGAGGAATGCGCTGGATACTCGTAATCCTGGACGAATTTAGTTCTTGGCCTGAACTTTTTGCTCTCCAGACGGCTATAGCGAAACAAGTAACCAAATGTGTGAAAGAAGTCGTGCTCCATTGTAGTTTTTTCGACAGAATTTTTTCAGACGGTGGGCCTTGTTTCATAGCTAACATATGGCGTAGTTTGTGGAAGTCATGGGGGATCAAAACCCATTACGCAACCCCTTACAAGCCTAAGGCTCATAAAGGGGAATAGGCTCCCTATAGTGTGGGCCTTAACAGGCGGCGGTGGGCTTGCAAGGGTCCGGTGACACGTTAAAATGATTGTTAAGTTCAGGGGAGATACCTAAGGGCCTCCGTGTCAATCGAAGGGTGAATTAACGTCCTACCGTGGTACCATCTAGTCGGCGTTGTGTCGGGCTGCTGGCTTATAGACCCATTCTGGTAAGTGGCACAACGTGGTACGTGGATGACAATCCACACCTAAGGGGAATCTTCAGGAACCAAGGGTTTACGGGTTCCTGGTACGAGATTACCCCCGAACAGGCAAGGCTGGTGAAAACGGTCAAAGTTTGCATGAGGTCAGCGATAGGCCTATGCAGATCAGACCGTCGGTTGCCCGTAACCGCGAGGTTAGACGGTGGTCGCTATCGATTGGGTAACCAGCCGGTCGGCTCTGGTTGTCGGCTCAATGTACAGTCAGGCCTATGTAAACACGAATGCAGTGTGCACGTGTGAGCATAGCCTTCCGTGATCGTAGGACCTTGAAAAGAGGATTGCGGGAAGTGGAGAGGTGTAGGATAAGGGAGGCACCCTGGAGCTCGCAGTGCGTTGTTAGTTGGGTGGACGTCCTGGACTTACATGGAAAGGTAACAGCCTGGGTTGCACCCTCTCGTGGGGAAGCGGAAGGTTACAAGTGAATCTTACTGAGAGACATAACAAAATAATAAAGCACATGTTATGTTGTTTCACTGCCTCTCACTGTGATTGGCAGGAATTTGCAAGAATCTTCATTTGCAGGAATTTGCATTTGTAATGCAAAGTTCTGTGTCCGAATCTAGTAAGTTTACTCCTAGTGTACTGAACATTGGGCGAAACCCGGCTGGTCCATGGCGGTATGAGCTCTCTCAACTAACGGCGGGACCGCTCCACGCAAAAACCAAAAATCAGACCGAAGTTCAAATGGAGATCGTGCAGCGTAAGTTGGCTAGACAGTCCATGAAAACATCTAGGGCACAAAAAAAAGTCTATTATGCTATCCCTCTAGTGCGAGGGGTGCGAGGGGTAGCTTCATCCCTGGCCCCGTATGTGATTTCAGTCCAAAAATCTGAAAAAACGTACATGTTACGCGATATTACAACAGGAAAAGAAATTGATCCTCTGAATATTGCACAGCTCAAACCCTTCTATTTTCCTATGAATGTGACTCCACCACCAGTCACTGTCCTCGAAAATATCAAGGTAATGTATACCTAAAAAGACAAAAAATACACCAGCATTTACCTACAAACCAAATCATTCTTACAACTTGTGAAAGCGGGGAGGGGGGGGGGCCGGAGGCGAGTAGGCAGGTCAACATTTTCATGTGTACACACACTAGGTTGATTTTTAGCCCCTAAAACCAAGAAATCATAAGATTTGCATGTTTTTGTTGGAAGTTACTGGCACACGGACAGTTGGACAGTAATAAAAACAGCAGAAAATGTAAGGGATGAGATGGGAAGCATCGAGAAATAAGCGTCACTTATAAAACTCATTTGCACAGCAACTGCTTAAATACAGAATAAAATGTATTTTATTCCACTCAACTTTGCCTAAAAGGGACGAAGGGGGAAAGGGTGGGGGGCGTAGGCCAAACCTTTCCGCTCCGCACGACAAGAATTGGGGATGGGGGATGCAGGCATAGGCCTAAATCCACCAACTCTTGAAAAAAAAATGGGCGTAGTAACAGTTCTAAAATGGAGAAAGTCAATTTTTTAACAAACACTATAAAAACTTGATTTTTACACGATTCATGTAATGTCAACTCTCTAATAGCAACAAAGATTCAATAATTACCTGTTAATTCGTTGTTCCAAGCATGGAAAGCAGTGAATAACCAGCCAAAATCACGAACGGCAACAAGTTAGCAAACAGGCGATTTTGGGCGAGGCGGAATAGCGATGTAAGAAATTGCCGTATTGGGAAATTCGCTGGCGAATTTGCATGGTTTTGCATACAAACCAACATGGTGATGCGATGCGCAAATCGGTCAAAACACGTATTTTCAAGCTAGTATAAAGCGTGTGAACGCCGATCGGCAATCACAACGTCGACGGCAAACACCAAGCTTGCAACCTGGGGTTTGCTGCAGGAAACAAAAAAGAAGACGATTCCAGCGGAATTAAAACAACCAAGGATGGAAAAAGAAAGGCCAAGGGAAAAAGAAGGAGGATGCCAAATCATCAAGCACTTTCGGAGAGGTCCCCAAGGAGGAAAAGGACAAGAGGCAAGCCACATCGGAAAGAGGGAAACCCAACCAGGCTCCTAATGGTCCAGGCGCCCAGGTGCCCCCCCCCCCCTTCCAAGGATATCGCCCCAAGGAAAGTCAGCACAGGAGCGGCCAAGGCAACAAGCGCAAGTGCCATTCCAAATCCAAGATGACCATTCCACCCAGGTCCGTGCCAAAGGTCACCACGTCCGAGTTATGCACACAAGCATCGGCTCTGAGGCATCAACACGTCGCCATACAAGTTTGGACATGGGATTTTGGGAGAAAGTGGTTTTTTTTTCCAAATCATCGCCCACCATGTCACGAGAATTTTGGGAGGAAGACCTACGGGAATACAAACTGGTCCTTGGTACTTCAAATCACCCAACTGCAGAGAGGATGAATATCCGTTATGCCAACGATGTGCCACCTCTACTTCCGTATCCATGGGGCAAGGTAATGCCACAACCAACTGCAGAGATGTCCACCGATGGCGCAGCCGAAGTTTCTGACCTTCCAGGTAGCCTTAACCCCGGAAATACGGAATCTATCGCAACAACTTCAACGAAAAATGCAGAAGTACATGAACAATTTATAGTGGGACCAGAGGATTTGTTGGACGTAGATATGTCGGAAAGTAGTGGAACAGAGGAGTCAAAGTAGTAATGTGCAGTGGAGAATAAACGTTGCGTTCCCCCCCCCCCCCCCTCCCCCACAGTTAGTTGCAAAATAAAATGTAGAAAAAAAGTATAAAATGAAAATCACAAAAATCACAAAAACCAGTTTCCGTAAAAAGTTAACGTTGAAATAATACGTAGTGCAAACAATTAAGAAAAAAAAAACACTCAAAAGTCAAAATGAAGTACTTTTCGTTGTATAAGTAACGTAATGCAGGAAACCAAGTAGAACTTAGATGCCAGAGCATAAAATTTCGAACTCAATTAGGTGCAACAGGGGAAAGAGAAACCCATTTGAATGTGTTGAGTGAGGGGTCAATGTAAACAAACGACAATGTTTAGGGAATGGAGAAAAGCCATTCAGCTGTGAACTATAGTGGAGTGAAATATCAGATAGTCAGAGTAAAACCAATCCATGCTATGTTTGGTAGTGTATAATACAAGTGTAAATACACAAAACACGTTTCGGTCATAATAACACCAAAACTAGGGCTGTGCAGTGCTAGTGATGTACATATGGTGAGAAACCGTTAAAATGCGACGAACATTGGACCACATTATGTTTTGTGCAAATGTACAGATCAGACTGGTGAGAAGCTGTACAAATGTATTGTTAGTAAATCATTTATTGTGATAGACTTCGTAACGAAGATTGTGAGTGGAAGATAGATTCTTTTTCTTTAAGTCTTTAGTCTGGTTAAGGACACAATTGTGCAGGTCAAGCGCTAATTTAATAATGACTATGCATAGATTTAAGTCCAGATTGAATAAATCTGCTCACCTAGTAACCATAACCCAAACTTAGTGTCGGGTAGGAGACTTTAGTGTTATATAGAGGTAGGTCTCCCTTAACCTAAGCTTACTCTTAGGGGAGGGGGGTGTAACGTGCTTACATGTATGGCAGTACGCACACACACAGTTAGCCACTCGTGCAGTGCACCTTGCCGTTAACATGGACGCCGAGTGCCACTAGCTACCATGCACACATGGCCCAGCGCCAGCATCCGGGTAAGCGAGCCAGTCCTATTGTTCAACCAGTTACGACCGGATCGCGCCTGTTTCACGTCACGTGTCGTAATGCCTCAGGCAAGAGCCTATTGTTCTGCCCCGGCCCGCGTGGGTATAAAACGGGACAGAATCGAAGGCTCGAGTTAAATGGCGTGTGGTGGTCAGACCAGCAAGTCGACCCACCAGATCTGATCAGTGCAGGACAAGGGGGCAAACCTTGACCTAGCGCCTAATATGTAATGTTATTGTGTGCAGTCCCCTAGCTGTACATTAAGAGGTGAATTAGGATTGAGCATTGTGTCATATGAATAATCGTCCATCTCCTTAGCAGCCACTTACATATCTTGACCAGGAAATGTCTGCAAACACCGTTAGAAAGCAATCTAGCAGCTACAATTTCATGAGCGCTTAGTACAGCACACAAAAAAATTCGGGTTCGAATCCGGATCATGCCACTCCGACAAAACGTAAGTGCATAAAGGTGGCTTATGAACTTCGTTATTTCTAGTGTATAATTTTCGCTGTTGGGTAATTTCCAATTTTCCTTAGTACAGCACAGATAGAGCGGAACGAATATCTCTTTTCTTTGTCTTAAGGATGGGGAACTAACCCTCGTCACGTTACAGGAGAAAACTAGGATTGGCCTACTTTTCCAGGTTATCTTTCTTAAAATGTTCTTATTATCAGGATAGACTGTGATGAGCTTTGAGAGTATGAATCAATGTACGCAGGTGTTAGGTGAAGATGTGTTTTGCCAGAAAGTCTAAAAAACTGTTTTGCGATAAATAACCCACTGCTCATATTTTTAATAGCTGACTTGGAATTATTGCTAAAGTTGGAGATCAACAGGGCTAATAAAATAGGATAGTTAACCATGGGGGAACAGAGCTATGGCAAAATCTTTACGCTCGTCATCATCGCATAAAAGTAGTCAATAATTTCTACACCTTTCAGGTGAACTTACCTACATCCATTTCTAGTAATTGGTAATGGCACAGTAGCAGTTCAACTTCTAAAGTCGTTGTTATGGATACACACTGTAATTATGATAGCAATCAGTGGCGGTTATTCAATGTGAAATTTGTTTGTTCCTGTTTGTTAGTGGCTAAATGCAAAGTCCTACACCTTGGGTACAATAATCATAAATACAAATACTCCATCGGTTCTATGATTCTTCTATCTGTTACTGAAATACGTGACTTTGGAATCACCGTTGATTCTCACTTAAAATGTCATTCCCAGGCCCTTGTTCTAAAAAAGGAAAAGGAAAAGCTTCCAAATCTAGCCGTAATGGTTATTTTATTCTCGAAAATGCCATTTCAGGTATTCCTTCCATGTTAAAACTTTGTAAGACCCCATCCTGAATACTGCATCCAAGCATGGAGACTATTTTATCAGAAATCTTATCAACTTCTTGAACGCACCTATCGGTATTTCACCAAACGTTCTGTCTGCCATTCTGCTCTTTCCTATCACAAAAGGCTCGCATGCTTTGGTCTTACTTCTCTCAGTACTTGCTGTGACAGGGTGACCTTCTTCTTGTTTTCAAGATTCTCCATGGCTACGATAATCTCTCATCTAACACCTTTTTCACCCTTGCCCACTCTAATATTACTCGTGTTCACAGCCTCAAACTGCTGCCCAAATCTTTCAAAACTAACACAAGGAAGGGTGTTTTTTTCACGGAGAGTTGCCAGTCTGTGAAATGCATTGCCGTAACACATTGTCATGGAAGTGTGCTTTTGAGAACATGTCTCCATTTTAAGATTTGCTTGGGCGCTAGAGGCTAATCTGCTTTTCCCATCACCCCCTTTACTTTAATTTAATGTAATTTAATTTAATTTAATTTATTATTCAAACACTATTTAAGCAATTTCTGACCTAACAATTGAACCTAGTGAATTTTTTATAAACACATGAAAGGCTCAAACTTTCACTTTCGTTAAATACCATGACACGTATTTATGTTGTCGTTGTACAACCAACGGTTTAGCAGAAAATTACAGAAATAGGCATTTTAGGTGAAATTTTACCCTTTTTACCTCGTTTGCCCTCTTAAGCTATCTTTCAGTCATGGTTATCATACCCAGAAATGTTAAGAGAAGTATTACGGTATGATGTGCCACATTTTAAACACTTTTTCTCATTGATGGAGACTGGTCGGGGTCGTGGTTTGGCGCATGGCAAAAAATTGGATCTCATGGTTTTCATTTCCGGTTTGAGAATTTCAGTTGACCCTACATCAAAATTTCATCAGTGTCCCTAAATCAAACTCTGTGCCAAATCGGTGTTTTCCTCACTAAAATGCATAAGTCTAGGCTTATCTACCCCGCTATACACTCCCACGTCAAAAGAGCCCGGAGTTTGATAATATTTCTGGTAAAGTTGTAAAAGTTGCTGACAAATTTTTAGTTCCATCTGTTTTGCATCTGTTTAGGAAAAAAAACAAGTTAGGTTACAATTTTTAAAAGGACTGCCGCCACGATCCTATGATCTGCCGACCTGCTGTCATTTTTTTCTAAAAACCCTTCGAAAAACTAAAGACAATTAGGCTTGTTATTTCTTTGAGAAAAATCAACTTTCGAAATTCAAGATGGTTTTCGACATAACTCACAGTACTGAAGGTCCTCTCCAAAATATTCTCAGTTAGATTTACTGTGGTTTAGATAGTGACAACGCAGCGTAGGGAGTTTTTCAAGAAGCTGTTGATATTCTCACCACAGCAGGCTTACCGAAAAACGTAATCCGCATGGAGTCAAGGGATTAGATCAAGCGTGATTTTTTTTTTAGTTTTTTTTAATAACAGACAACAGGTTCCTCAGGTAACTGACGTCTATGTAGAAAGCATGCTTGTTATCAGCTATAGGGTACCTCAAGGATCAGTTTTGGTCTTGTGCGCTGTTTTTAAATTAGGCCAACCACTCACTGGTGTATCGATACCACAATTCCGATTCCGATACCATTAAACTGGTTCCGTACGATGTCGGCTCCGATACCTATAGTACGATTACCACATAAACGAAAATATTGGTAACCGGCTTTTTCAGTAGTAAATTGAAGACATTAGAGGGAAAAGTGTGGTATAGTGTAAATTTTCCCCTCTAACGGATTAACACATAGCAGTGCCACAGCGAATGAAAAAAAATTTAATTAGTGTTAGTAAGGGTCGACCTAGGAGCTCTGTGTTAAACTTTCAACTTTGAGAGCTTATATAACTCTGTCAAAAATAAATATTTTTAAACCAAATTTGGAATCTAGCCTTGACTAGTCAAGGCCTGTCTACAGTCCAAAAATTGTGAAATTCAGTCCAGCCAAACCCGAGATACAGAGAGGGGCCAAATAGACAACTTCGTCTTGTTCTGGGGATGTACCTTTCGTCTGTCCTGTCTACAGGTCAAACTATTTGACCTGTAAAGCTAGTTCTTAGCTCATTTTACAGGTATTGCTCCGTAGATGTGCCCTTTCCATAAGGCCTTTTCTAAATGGTCAAGTGGTTCAGGGGTTACGGAGCTCTAAACGACCAGATTGATTGTTTTACGATGTTTTAAACATTATTATTATGCAACAATACCATTTACAAACGCCAGCTGCAAGACATAGACTGAAGATTAAAGGATTTGTTTCTATTGTTAACACTAGCGACAGCCAGGTTAGTAAGGGCCATAGCTATTTACCGAGCTTAAAGGCGGCGCAACAAAACAAACAACAAATTAATTATAAAGGTGTCACACATACCCCACCCCTCATCCACCACCACACCTATTTATTACAATTCTCAAAGTAACACGGATTAATAAACAAAAACGTATCGTTAAAAGTTAAAAGTATGGGTCTAAAAGTCAAAACGTGTAAGGAACACGGACAAGCTTTGACTGTAAGGGTCTAGGTGTTAAATTTGGCCAGTAAGACGCTGCTAAGCATTAGACCCTTACTACCCGGTGATCATGTTAATGACTTAGTAAGGAAAATTGGAAATTAGCCAACAGCGAAAATCATACACTAGAAATAACGTAGTTCAGTAAGCCACCTTTATGCACTTACGTTAAATCGGAGTGGTATGACCCGGATTCGAACCGGCCACCCAGTTCGCCCCAGATCACTTGCACAGCACCATAATCTCTCTGTTGCACTCCGATGAAACGTAAGTGCATAAAGGTGGCTTACTCAACAACGTTATTTCTAGTGTACGATTTTCGCTGTTGGCTAATTTCCAAGTTTCCTTAATATTATTTCCAGCGATTTATGTCTATTTATTAATGACTTAGTAACTTAGACAGAATGGGTGTACACGCTTACGCTTGTAGCAGGTTGTCTTGCTTGGAATCGCTGCCATGTTATCAAACCGGAAAAAAATGTCAACCTAAAGCAAAGTAGGAAACCCACACCCCCACTATCATTGGATCATCTCATGGGTCTTTATGACGATTTCGGACAGCTGTTCGTCAAAAACCGGGTAGTAAGGGTCTAATGCTTAGCAACGTCTTACTGGCCAAATTTAACACCTAGACCCTTACAGTCAAAGCTTGTCCGTGTTCCTTACAGGTTTTGACTTTTAGACCCTTACTTTTAACTTTTAACGATACGTTTTTGTTTATTAATAATATGACTTATGTTCTGGGAGTCCAGGGTTCTGCTGTTGATATATTATTAATATTATATACAGATTTGTATTACATTTAACTTTACAATTAAGTTTAATACAGATTTGTAACGTTAAATTAAAATAAAAAAAAATTGAATTAAATTTAAATTTAAACAAAAACTTAAATAAAAAAAACTAGTTTAAAATAACCGAAAATTTGAAACGATTTTTTTTTAATTCTACAATAGACCTGCGTTTTAAGTAGGATATCTGCTTCCAGGGTTGGCCGAAGTCCTTAGTGAACGTTAGTGAAGCTGATACATTTTAAAATACTTGCTTTCAGAATGTATTAAATTTCATTTTAAAAAAAACCTAAATTACATTTACAAAATTGAATTAAAATTAAAAAAAAGAAAAGTTAAAACTAAAGGTTATTGCAAGCAGTGTTGACTCCAATCGGTTCAGAAACAAGATGGCGGCTTAGGGTTGTTCGGGATGTGAAACGCTAAGCAAAACAACAAGCAGCTCAATGATAATAAATTCCTGACATCGTTAAACAAATAGTAATCAACTGTAACGTATTCTGCCTAATATTTAGCTATCCTAGACGGCATTTTATGACTAATGTGATGCAAACTACTCAACAAACGTTGATGTCAACAGAGGCCAAATAAAAACGCGCGAAAATGCTACTGACAGTGGCGTAGCTACAGGGTGGCAAGGCTGGCAGAATGCCACCGGCCCGCAGTCTCCAGGGGCCCCCGAAAGAAAAAAATTATTTAGATTTAAAAAAGGGTCTTTTGCAGTACACTAGTCATTAAATTTGATATACAGTATATTGTATTTTAAAAATGAATTTCGAGCGTCCCCGTCCGCCCATCCCCTATCATTAAAAAAATATGGTGGCCCATAAAAAAAAGCACGAGCTGAAAAATTTCTGTGAAGTTCAAAATTTTTTCTAAAGTGAAAATAGGGACCACTTTACCGCAAATTCGAAAAAGTGAACCCTATTTTCACTATAACAAAAATAAAAAAAAAATTGGAAAAAAAGTACGGACTTAGAACTTTTTCAGCTCGTGCGTTTTTTTATGGGGCATCGTGTATAATAAGAAGGGGCCCCCATGGGCTAATTTTCCACCGGTCCTGCCTAACGTAGCTACGCCACTGGCTACTGAACGATTTCAAACACAGTTTTACGATGATTTTAAAACTATTGGAATCAATTTTCTGTTCCAAGATATCTAAGATATTCTTTCCATACTACCGCATAGCCCTGGAAAAGGGAAAGTAGATAACAATTTCAAGTGATTTAGTGTCTCCGCCGATTTTTGAAAGGTAATCAGTATTGGCCAACCAAGCTGACGATCCCAGTACCGGTTTCGATACCAAGGAACCACACTCAGAACCAGTACACGATTAATGCCAACGATATTTCCCAATTGAATACACAGGCGACAGTAACTTCCTTAATAAAAAACAATAATAACTAGGGCGCCAGTGTTGTGGCTCATCTATTTGGCTTCGTCATTGCATCTTGTCCATTTCTTTGTCCATTTGCTTTTGTGGTGCGTCGCTGGATGGCGTTGATGGCGGTTGCCACAAGCAGTTTTCCGACTTTGTGTTTTCGGCAGACAAAGCACCTGAAAATTTGGAGAATTTTTGTTTGAAAGCATCAAATTTGTTGTCCAGTTGAGAATTAATTCTGGCAGTATTTGAGCACCCATTACATCCATCTTGATTTTTACTAACGATATTGATTTTTGCGCTTCGGAAACTACAGGTGAGCAAATAGGTGAGCAGCTCACACCACCTGTGCATTTTTTCACCTTGATTATTCCTCAGCAACATGACCGATTTAAAATTTTCTTTGTTAAAACCACTTCAGGGTGTATGGCTGGCTATCAGTGTATGAAATCTGGTTTTAATTGATGCAGTAGGTATTTCGTGATGTGGATACAAAGGTTGCATTGAGGTGGCTTCATAAACACGTATGTGAAGCTGGCCCCCACTTTTGTAAGGGCTGATCTGAAAACAAATGAGCTGGAAGGGGCTACCAATGAGCTA
>JAHWFP010240378.1:345383-376773 GCA_023313725.1 Lithobius niger
CCCCCCCCCCCCCCCCACTGAGACACGACGCTTAACGCATTGCCATGCACCCAAATTGGTTGTCTAGGGCAACAGCCCTAAGGCTTAAATGTTATTCGAACTTAACTTCTATCTGCGGTATAATGTACCTACGATCATTGATTAAAACAATAGTGTTTGTTCAACTGTCGTCTGCCGCTCTATTCTTTTACAGTGTTACACTCATCGAAACCTCTGAAGTATTGTCCAAGTTATATGGCCCAAGCATGTTTTCCTACAATTTTGCATTGGTTTAGTCCATCATTCAGTACTCTATCACCACAGGTGGAACACATGTCAAACATCAAAACGAGAAGTAGAACCATACAGTCGAAGTTCATGGCTTCCGGCACTTCCAGTAAAAAGGAAAAAAAAAAAGTTGTCAGAATCAACATTTAAAAAACATTTAAAAATCTGAAAAGTAAAATTAGCATCATCACAGAACAACCTGGCCTTAATGCAAGTTAGTCCAATGTATGGTGATTTCATTTAATAGAACACTGTGCTTTTAATTATTGTATCTATTTTCGACCTTTATAATATTATGAACTCGTACATAGTTTAATTTGTTGTCTTTCCTTTTGAGTGTAACGAATTCGTCATGTATTGCAATCATGGTATGTTAATTTACACGTTAACTAATTTACTTCAGCGTATGAGTATGAATATGAATTAAAGTGTGATGTAATTTGTATTATGATGCTTTTGATAGGATAATCTAAGAATATAAAAAGAACAATACCTTGCGGAAATACATTACATTGGCTACGTGGATTACATGCATGGGTAGCAAGCAGTGGAGTGATTAGGAAAAAGGTATTGTAGAATTTGGTCACGTGTAGTTGTGTTGACATTTCGGACAGTTCTCATTACGAAGAGATCAGATCAGGTGCGGATCCAGAGGGGGGGGGGGAAAGCGATCGTCCATCCCACAACCGAATCTGATCACACAAGCTGATAATACTGTATTATGTTTAAAGTCATCGTCACTGACTGCGTAAATTTCAGTAATATATTCCCTATGCAGACAGAGGCACACTTACAAAAGTATAATAATTACTGGTATTTTATGTTGTCTTGTCCTTTTTTTTTTTTTGTTGGCTTTCATCCACTTTAATTTAGCTTTCGTTTATTGAATAACGTACTATGCACAATACAAATGTGGATGAAAGCAAAAATAAAAGGACGAAAGCAACCTCAAAACTCTGTAAAAGTTTTAATAGAAATACTTCTCAATTTTTAAAATAGCTGAAAAGCTCGAAGTCAACAATGCACGACATGAAGGATCGAATAAGTAATCGAATAACAAATCTTTATGAATAAAAGTAATTTATTATTTCAGCAATTTTTAGTTTAAACAGGACTTGGTGGGTATAAAAAACTTTCTTTTAATTGTAAAAGAAAAGGTGAAAAAAGAGAGAGTGTTACATGAGTCTTGCTTTCTTCTCCAGCCCCCCCCCAACTTTCCTAAATTCGGGAGTGGACCACGATCAGAAAATTACGTTTTCGATCTCTAGCTGAGCGAATTCGCCGCTCCTAAAAATTCATCCTGGATCCGCTACTGGATCAGACATTTGCCTCTTATTTATTTATTTTTTGTTATGAAGAGTAGTTGTGACGAAAAGGCTTTTCAGGATGCTTTTAAGTCGGATGGTTTGCGACTTTAAAGCCTCCTGAAAAGCCTTTTCTGCTTCCAGACTACAGAGTGCAAACAAACTTCTCTGACTGCTTGATAAAAACATCAGGGGCTTTACAATCGCCCCAAAGTCCTCACAAACTTAAAAAAAAAATTGGCTTGTAAGTGGTATGCACAGATTCTCCGTAGCTCATTCCCTGTCAGGTGCGCCAATTCCGCACTGAAATTTGAAATGAAAGCCAGGCCGCTGCCCGAAATAAAAAAAATTGCGGTGGGTCGATGTTTACACTAAACTTAAACAATACTATTTTTACTGTGTTAATCAATTTGTAAGTATGTTAGAAAGAGTACCTTTTACTGTTATGTGGATCATTCTATATCACACTCATTGTGTTGTTACGTTTACAGGTGAACAAGGCACCAACAAAAGTGCTGAAAATTTAAATTCTTGCTGTGTATCAATGTTCTTGTGAGCTTTTGCCCTGTCTGGGGGAAAACTATTGTTTAGGCCTCACCCACTCACTAAGTCCAACAACGTTTTGCTCACACTACTTCCTTGAAAAGATGTACAGCTGCTGCACGTGCAATGGCGTGGCTTATTGGTATAAACCACACCAGAAGTGTGCAATCCTTTGCAAACTCTTCACGTCCCTCGGTCTTGGATGGTAAGTGATTGCCACTTGAGATGAATCCCTCGAGCACTACCTGTAATGCTGAGCATGGACATCACCGGAACGCAAAAGTTGCAATTCACTCTCCTCAGTGTGAAACCATGGTGTCTTAGCTTAGCAAAGATTGTCCTTATCCTTTCTAGAAGGTCTTACTACGTCTCTGTACCCATGATTATGTTGTCAATATGCCTTCGTCAAGGTCTGCTGGAACACAGTCGATGAGTTTTTATGCCTAAAGGAAAACACGTTCCAATGGCATGACCCTTCGTTGAAAATAAACGGGGTTTCAGTTACGTGACTGCTCCGCAAGTGAAATTTGGTGGAACCTAGAATGACCATCGAGTACCAAGACGTACACTTTGCCCACTAAAAACTTCAGATTTCCTCCTCATTTCTCGGGATTGCGTTACTGTCATTCTGGACCTGCTCATTCAAGAAGCAGTAATCGAAGGGTAGGCCTAAGAGATTCATCATTTTACTTTTTTGTAAAGAATAAGATTCCTCGATGCCTCTTCTACGGCTCGTCCTTTGTCATCTTGTCGTCCTTTTCCAACTCTCGAGTCATCTTCATCACCTCCCTCCGCATTTGAGGAGATTGGCTGTGTTACTTGGTAACATGCGGATGCTGGGTACAGTTGAACTTGATCTCGTGGTGGGTGAGATTAGTAAAACCATGCTTGCTGGGAAAATCGCCTTTGTTATCAGCCAAAATTGCTTCCAGCTTGAGAAACTGTGCTGCCATCATAACATTGAAGTGTCCATATGATGCACTAGAAGAAGGTTCAATAGTTTGACATATAAGTCCAAAAGGAAACGTCCATAGACAACATTTAACATGCACACATTTGCATCCGTATTTATTAAACCAATCTCGACTCCATTGGCTTTCCATCCCGCTTATTCCACATCGGCCTGGTGCTGCAACAAGCCTCCTTCCTTCGTTACCACTGCCACAGAGGAAGGGATTCTTTGGTTTAGCTGTTGTAGTAAGTTCTAAGATTAGGTAATTCCGGCACTATACCCGACTTAACGATATAATCTTTTCAAGGATGTGATTATCACTAAGCTCCATGAAAATAACAAAGATACAATGGTTGTGTGCTTGCTATCAACCATGAATGTCAACCTGCACTCACCTAAAGGGTGAAGGCCATCAGTCCTGTCCACGAACTGGAAAGAACACTCTTCAAAGGGATTCATCGCCTACTTGGGAGCTATGACACGAAACTCTCCCTCAGACAGACCACTCTGCTTCGATTCCAAATCGACACATCAAGCAAACGTTGACCCCTTAATAACAGCATCAACGTGAGCATAATGTACCATCTATGGCCTTATGTGCTGGAAATTCCTCCCCTCACTATGGACGATCTCTTCATAGTTGATCTACAACATTAAAGCCTCGACAAATCTTATCCTTGAGCCACTCATCACACAGAAGCCATGCTGCATACTTCTACTACTTGCTACTTCATCCATGCTCCATAGATCGATCACCGGTAGACAACCCAGCATTCTGCTATGCTAATGTCCTCCAGAATCCGCTTCATAATCTCGTTAGACTGAGGAAAGGTAAAACCCCTTGCAGGTACCTGCGTGGTTTGCTCCCCCTTCGTTGTTCACTGCTGAAGCCTCGTTGTTGCCACCATACGCAGGACCGCTTACACTAGAATTGGTCACATTTGAGTTGTATCACTGTGTGCAGGGTCACTCCTAACTATGGTAGAAGGATTTATGAAACCAGCAGATTCCTTTTTAACCAGAGAGGTGTTACTAGCACAACTCCCTTGAGCACATACTGGGTTTAGAGCCATTTGTTGTCAGAAACAAGAGACAGTGCTTGATTAGGCACTGGTACCATACTAACTTTTTGTTTACTATCAACACTAGTGGTGTGACAGTGTTTGCAATCCACCCCCCACAACATTATGTGAACTCCTTAGCATTAACACCATTGTACTTGTCTCGTAACAGCAAGCGATTCCACGAAGGAAGGCGTTCCACAGCCTCACACAAACATGATATGGACTAGAGCTCTTCACCAGTTACAAAGTTGCGCACTTCACACGAGAGGTCTTCAAGGATGATGATGGGGACTAAAGTGTCATCTTTCCAAGGTTGGCGAAGCTTACTGCTCTTTGCCAAGACAGCTGCAAGAAACTCCTTTATTTGGTCTTGCCTCTGCCGCATAGCAGTAATTCTAGCCAGTAGAATGCTGTCTGGTTTCCGATGAGTAAAATCTTCTTGATGTCATGCCAAACATCAGGCTGGGGTGTGTATACTTTCCACCAATATTAATCTCTATTCTGAACGCATAAACATGCGCAAGGAGATACCACTTAACTATACATGCTCTAACCACTCAGTCAACTCCGTGTCAGTATTGAGATGAAGTGGAGTCACGTGAATCACCCTGAGCCTTTGAGTAAATGCCGCAGCAACCGACACTGTCGATGATTGAACAGTCGAAGACAAAATTGGAGGAGTGGCAGCGAGAACAGGAGCACTTGCCGACCCAATCACAGTTGTGGTAACTGTTGGTGAATGACTCGTCACTTTCGACTGTTACATGGAGCCACAGCAGTTGTTAACACCGGTAAGTATGGGACCACTGAAGTAGTAATCGTCTGCATTGGTGGTGGTAGGACTAGAAGAACACTGTATGCCTACTTCTGCACTAACTGAGGAAGAAGAGACCGGATGCGTACAAGTTGCTGGAGCCACCAACTGAGACACTGTGTTACCACCCATAAGATTAATAACAGAAGAACATGTGCTTCACTGAACATACCACAGGAGGTAGCTAACAACTTGTCTGCAGTAGCATCAACCTCGTTTCTGACAGCCTAGATATCCCCACTAACTGCTTTGACTTCTCCACTATCTGCACCCACTTTATCGGTGATTGTTTGTTGTAACGAAGCAGCTGTGTTACTAACCTTCATATGAAAATTGAGTGCTTGGCCATGCAGTTTTACCTTAGCTGCATCGAGAAAAGTGTCAATATTCTCCTTCACAACATCTGAGGAATTCTGAAGCCTAGTTTCCTACACCTGAAGTTGCTACTGAAAGTCCTGCCCGGAGTAAGTACATCACACTGTTGCAGTCTAGCATTAAGTTCACCGAAATGATCTTTTACTGGGTGTTTTAAGCACAGTCATCCGAATTCTACATCGTTCTCCTGGTTCCCCACATGTATCTGATCACTTGTCTCACTACCAGTATCAACCTAGGAAGGTGTGTTAACATCAACAGACTGCACGTCCTCTTCACCTAAATTCTGTTGGCAAAGCATATTAATAGTTTCCTGTCAAGCAGGTTGACAAGAATTATTCCCTTTGTACATAACAGTAGTCGGCCTTGAAAGCCGTAAAGCCCCAGTGATACGAGAAAAAATGTCAAACCTGATGCCTGAAGCATCTTTCGTGGGTGATGCTACGTATACCTTGCATCATCATCAACAGGCAGCCACAAGCCTTGCTTCATACCTCATTACACTATCAGCAACATAAACCACATGTGCAGCAGAAAGTAGTCCCCACGAGATGCAACAAAATGTCGATGGGAAAACCTACTGTAATGCATTAGTACACTGTTAAATGTTACGCCTGGCTGTCTATATTGCAGCAAAATTGATATTCACACAGTGAAAGTTGTTTACAAATACTGAACTGAGCTAGAGGAAAAAATTTGGAGTAAGCGAGAAATCGAAGACACAATCATGGTTTGTGACCTCACCATTCACAATAAACAAAGAAACCATGTCTGTCCTTTCATTTAAGCAAAGCTAAGTCCCAGCTCTACAGTTTGTGTTCATCTGCCCATTGTTTAACATTTGTAGGTTCCCAATACCCACGAAAACACATGAAAAGGAACAGTTTTTCCCATAGAAAGCCTTTTCTACACTGCTAGTCACTCACGCTCACCGGCACTTGATAAATTCAAATGACAAAATGTGCCACAATACAGTTTCAATTTGCATGACCACACAAGGGCAGATCCAGAACGAAGTGTTGAAGGGGGCCACAGGATGATATTTCTACGCTTTCATGCATTTTTTCGTAATTTAACTGCTTTTTTTCAAAATTGTCGGCAATTTTTCCGTGTATATAATTATATATGCCTTGGAGGGGGCCGCGGCCCCTCACTTAGATCCACCCTTGAGACCACATCCGATCATCAAACAAAGGTGAAAAAATACCTAACGTTCAAGAAAAGGAAAGTTTTTTTATTGTTATTCGTTGGTTTTACTTATTTATACTCTTGGCAGCCTCTTCTTCATCGCCAAATTGCAGTCCATCGAGATGCGATAGGTAGAAACGTCTAATCGACTGCCGATCGCCATAGAAATTTCGTTTTTGGGGGGTGGGCTTTGAGGCTTAATGACGCGTCGACAGCTAGGTCATCAGCGCCGAATGTTCGCTCGCAAAAACGCTACCAAGACTATAGACAGAGTTCGGAACTGTTCGGATGCACCAATTCGCAGCAAGCCCCCCCCCCCCAGCTTGCCACAGTGCTACGGATAAACGCAGCCAAGAGCCCGAACGACGATTTTCAACCTTTCATTCCTGTTATGTAGAAGGTCATCCAAAACTGAAAATTATCATCAAACTCTTGTATGGAACAGCAGTACCACGCAGCAACTGTTAGCCATTATTTCTCACGCTCTCTGCCAACCGGAAGTTGCACTGGCAGCCAGCAGGGCAAACACAGAAAACAAGGGGAAAGCCAGCTGACTGAGACTCATCACAGTGGGCAATACACTAGTGCCCTCCAGTTACCATATTAAAAAAGGCCCTGCTGTTTAGCCAGACATTTCAAGATGGCAGTAGTTTGGTTCAGTCAGATGAGGGTTCCAAGAGATGATAGCAGCATTTCTTGGGTCACTTGGATATCATCTTGGGTGGGCAACTGGATTGACGTGTCAGCTACCAGTGACCTAGACTGATCTGGAGACCCGGTATAGCCAGTTGACCTGCAGTGACTCGGTGACCCATTAACCAAGTTGTAGCTAGTGACCAAGTTGTCAACATGTTAAAACTTGTTCTTTCTTTTGAATTAAAGCATGATGGTGTCTTGTTCAATGTCATACTTTTATGAACATACAGCCTTTGCTACATAACTACGAGGTTTTTTTTTTTATTTTTTTTTTAAATCTTTTAACCTCTCACGTTGAAGTGATAATGTTACTACTTTCATGAATCTGTTTGTAATCAATTTTAATTGTGTCACATTAGAAAAAAATTTTCCGATCAACAATGTATTTTCTGGTAACCGGTCACTTGGATGATCTAGCTAACAACGGGTCATCAGGTCTCTGGATTAGGTTACTGGATCAAGTCCGGGTCATGTCGGATCTCAAGGCAACGGATCTGAGAAATTTTCGATCACAGTGTCAAGAAATGTGACCAAGTCGCAACTCTGCGTCGAGTCTTAAAAAGATGTAGTTGCAAACCTATTTATGTTGCCATTTTGACTTAAATGCCAGAATGCCTGAGCGGAGAAATTAACTCTCGACTTTTGAGAACCAAGAGCGAAGTGTTATCGCTCAGCCACACTGACAGCTTTTAAATCGTTAAAAGCATCCATTTGCCTTTCCGTTCTGAGTCTTAAAAAAACTACAAAAAATTAGACAGGGTTCGTACAAGAACATACTCAGAACATTCTAGCACTTTCAATACGTTTTCAAGGACTTTTTCCGAAACCGACATAATTTTTGAAGGATTTTTCTTAAAACCAATATGATTTTTCAAGGTCATTTCGCAGAACCAATATAACTTTCCAAGAAATTTTTACAAAACAATATAATTTTTCAAGGATTTTTCCAAGACCAATGCAATTATTTCAAAGACCTTTATTAATGAACAAACATGTTAACAACATCTCACCAAACACAAAAACAAATTCATGTTTCGTGCACGTGATAGGAAAAAAGCAGCAGTAAAACACCGATGGAAATGCCATGGGGGAAAAAACAACTGTGGAAAAAATATTCAGAGAAAAAAAATTACTTTGTGGTTTTTCTTTTTTAGTGTTGTCGTTGTTATAGATTAGGTTTGGTCAGTTGTATTGGCTCGAATTTCACCAGGTAGAGCAAAGAGGTTCTCCAAGAAAAATTGTTTTTTTTACCACTTTTGCTTTTGAGCAGTTTTTTTTTCCTAGATCCGTTTCAATCGCCTTATGAAAACTGATGAAAATGCTTGGAACAGCAAAATTAAAAAAAATAAGCTCTCAACAACATTTTACTACAAACATGCAAGTTATTTAAAATAAAACTGCAAGTTTGTCTTAATGTTGCTCAAAGTTAGGGCATTATTTTGAATTACGACAAAAAAAAAATTAAATTCTACGACTTTCAAGAGTATGAAGCTAATCATTTCAAGGAGTTCAAAGACTAATTTTTGGAAAAAAAAACCGGGCAACCGTCGGTTACAGTAGTAATCAAAAGAAAAAAAAAATCCAAAATGCCACACACTTCAGTCAAACTTCAGAGTTCACTGTACATTTTCGGCGAGTCCTATCATCTTATTCAGACCAAAAAAATATACTGTAAAAATGAAAAAGCTTTACATCATCACAATCGTCTGCTAGTAAACATTCGAAACTCCGCGCTATCCTGATGTACCACTGATCTTTCTTATGCGTTCAATCCGTGCAAAAAGTGGGGCATCCTGATTGAACGCATAACGATGACCAGTGGTACAGCAGGCTAGCGCCGTGTTGCGAATGTTTTAGCAGACAATTGTGATATGAAAGTAGTGCCTTTTCGTTTTCACAGTATCTTTTTTGGTCTGAAGAAGGTGATAGGACTCGCCGAAAAGTTACCGTGAACTCTGAAGTTTGACTGAAGTGTTCCGCTATGGTGGTAGAGTGGTATTTTTGGATTTTATTATGTCCTACAATTTTTCTCAACAAATACAAGCACTTTGAAAGACTTCGCGTGCTTCGTGCGAACCCTAATGAGAATATAGGAGCTAGAGTAGGAATTCTTCATGTTATGGTACACAGGTTGAAACAAAAAAACTCTACAGCAGAACAAAAATCGTTTACTAAAAATGGATTGAGTCGGTAAGTCTGCACTGCACAGTTGCCCCTGTAGTCACTGACCTTTGGACAGATGGGTCACTCAGCAAAACCTGCCGGTGATGAGAACCAGAGGTTTGCATCCCAGTAACGTCAACCCACTGAAATAAGTCCTTTATAAAGGCTTACTGAGTCTTGGGTACTTTTAAAGTACGATTTTAGCTGTTGTTCCTTTATTCCCGTATTTAAAGCAGTTTGTGTACGTTGATTTTACTGAGAAGACCGTCAAAATTTAACCAGCCGTGCTAGCTTCGTCGACGGATGGTAACACGGCAACGATCCAAATCGCACGGCCGGCAGGTTAGGTTGATTGCATAAATCAAGCCTAATTTCACTTCAGATTCTGCTTGAGGCCGACATTCTAAAACGAATTTTAGTTACAAGGAATCGTCGATAAGGCCTCCAAAATAATTAGCGCTATTCAAAACCAGACCTTCATTTCAATCCGGGTGTAAATTTCAAGGCACCCAATATAGTCTGTGTGTTCAGGAATCTGGTTGCGAGGGGTGCTACTATAATGAAGGTTCCCTTGGCTGTTGAAGTAGTTTCAGAATTTCTGAACAAGTACGTTTTAGACTCGGACTGGGCGGAGTGCTTGTCTGCCAATGGCAAATGTACCCTTAACCATCGGCACCCACTCTTTATTCTCCGTCCATAAAGAAAAAAAAATTAATTTTACTTTTGAAATAAGTAAGGTAAGCCCAGGAATTAATATTCCAAAAACTTTGGCTTAGTCGGAATGCTTTCGTGTCCTGTAAAAATGCCTCCCCCTCTAAAAATCTCCCATGTAAAAACCTTTGCTAGGAAAAACTCTCCCTTGGAAAAAATAACCCCGTTGGAGGGTGACCTTCGTCAGATGCAAAACGTGAAGTGAATCTACAATTAGTGAATCCCGGTTAGTGAAAATTTATTAATATACTTATTGATTTTTTTTTAACATTTCATATGTATGTTTGGTTAGATAACGTATGGTCAGCAACTAGACAAAACAATTTTTGTCTTATTTTGGTTAGGTTAGGTTTTTTTTTTATTTGTAGTTAGGTTAGGTTTATTTTACAACACATAAAAAAATCTTTTGCCTTGGTTTTATTTGCTGGGGAGATTTTTTTCCTTTAGGGTATTTTTTCCTAATGGAGATTTTTTCTAGAGATTTCTACAGGGAGAGCATTAACTATTTTAATCAACTGCAAATTAAAAAAGCATGACACAACGAAATCTTAGTTCAAATTACGATTCTTTTAATTAATAGATATATTTTACACTTGCTTTTAGCATAAAAGTATATAGACTTTTTTTCATATATATAATATGTATATAATATATAGTCGTTGAGAACCATTCACGCATACTTTTAACAGTTGTACAAGACCTTATAGCACTATTATATAATGTTATAATACAGGAACCTTTTAAAGGTTGCTATACAAAACATAAAACAGGACCTTCGTATATATAGTACACAAAAATAACAAAACAAAACAAAAATTTCTTGGGACATTTTTTTTCCTTATTTCGATGATGACAACGTGATTTCCTCGAGAAAAGGACGAGATTGTACAAACCCTGGCAGCAAGATCGAACAACCGAGTGTTTTACCTGGAATGACTAATAAAGCATGTCAAGCATCGAAAAAATATTTTATTTTTTACAAAAAAAAAAGGACGTTTCCTACATCACAGATGCAAAAAAAAAAATACACGTACAATAGCACTACATATAAAGCGTACTAAACGCCAATAAATAGTAATAAAGTTAACAATAAAAATAAAAAAATAACGCAGGACTGAAAGTTAAACATATATGCACTCGTTTGGTGGTAATGATGGTGATCAGGGCGATGATGATGATGAAGATGATGGACTATTTTGAAATGAAATTTCTGAGGTATGAATGACTGATATCGACGATGAGATTTAAAACAAAAATTTTTTTTGAACAATTCGTAAACATTTTTTTTAAGTATCCCACTTTTAAACAATTCATAATTTAAAGAAGGGAGGACCAAAAGAGCCACCGAAAAATAGGCTGATTCATTTTGCTTAAAACTGATTTTCAGTAGGCCTAAAACTGCTGCTCGGGTGTCAGTTGAGAAGAGCTTCGGGCCAATTCAGTTGACACCAGAAATTAGGTTTTAAGTTAAGATATTATTATTAAAAATTATTTAGTAGAAAAAAAAATTCGTTGGGATGTGACTTTGAATATCATCGAATCTGAGTAGGTTTCATCTGAGGAAGGATCATTATTATTAACCTTTGTTGAGTGCATCTGTTATTGTCTTATGATTTGCACAATGGCCCATAAAAAGAAACCAATCGTCTTTTTTTTTTTATCAACGAACACTAACATTACTCGTTACCAAACAAACACAACAACACCATCAACGACTGCAGCATTCACAACTTTCAAATACCATTTACAGCAGCGCCACTATTCCAACCTACGTGAAGCATTGCGGTTGCAGTTTTAAAAATAAAAATAGCGATACAAATGTACAACGAGGTAGCAACAAGAAGACATGGAACACAAATCATGCAAAATGGCACCAGAGAGAGCACACTTCGGCTGCATTTCCGGCCGCCTTTCCGGTAGCCATCTTTGTGGAGTCGCACGAAAAGGCGATATGGGGTAACGAAGACGGAAAAGATTCAAATAACGAAATGTTTATATACAAAACCGGAGAATGAGATGTGAAACTAACCACTCCAACAATCATGATGATTTCATTTAAACGATTACGTTTTTTAAACGATTTTTCGCCTACACACAATGGTATAAAAATCCATGCGAGGTGAATTTTTAAATAAAAAAAAATTACAAAGTAGTGATAATCGCCGTGTTTTAAAAGTTTGGTATCATATCAACAAAATGTGAGATCATAATCAATAAATACAATGTTAGACATGTGAAAGCTGTAAATTAGTATTCTGAACTTTATGGGGTAAAGAATGCAAACTGGTCATTGTGGTCCATGCAACCCGAAGAAAGAGCAGGGCAGCAACGCTATTGGTAGAAAAGTCAAAGAACTGTTATTTAAACAGACATACTCAAAGATAATCAAGTAAAATTTAGCTTTTGTTTTCATGGCCGATAATAAACAAACTGTGATAATATCGTAACTTTTATTTTCGATTTTTTTTCCTTCATTTTAAATCAAATCATATCAAACCAGTAGCGTGCACAGAACCCCGAGAGAGCAGGGGCAACTTTTAGTAAAAGGGCACATTTTTTCTAGGGACTTTTTTGGCTTATCTTTTTACCCTTTCTTAGTCTTTTTTGCCCTTATTAGGCCTTTTTCGGCCTTTTTTTTAGGCTGTCAATGGAATCGCTTTTCTAGGGACTTTTTTTTGCCTATCTTTCTACACTTTCTTAGTCTTTTTTTGTCCTTTCTTCACATTTTTTAGGCCTTTAGGATCTTTCTCAGGCAACGCAACACCGGTAAATGCTGGCACAAAAAGAGCAATTTCCGAAAAGGGCAGGGGCACTGCCCCCCTCCTGTGCACGCCACTGAATCAAACTAATTCATGTAACAACAGTTTTTATTCGGATTTTGCACTCGTTATGTTGAAAGAAGGTTGCTGTCAGTGAAACTTAAATTTCACCACGTTATTCTTCTAGATAATCATTCCACCATTCATCTTATCAGACATGATCAACCATACTTAAAATTTGTAGGCACGTTCAGGAGCAGGTATTTAGCCAACATGATATGAAATTAGGGATTATGCAGGCTTTTTTTCTCTTCTAAGATTACTGGATTGCCGTCAGTACCGCAACTAGATTTTTCCAGGGAGGGGTGCAAGGACATAACGTTGGATCCCTCCTCAGCAAGTAAACAACTCGTGAATTTTGGCCCCCCACCCCCCTTTCCTCCTGGACCGACTTTGTACCACCCCTATTTGCGGCACTGATTGCTGTGATTATTTCGATATTTTTCAATAAATATTGCAAATAGTACCACATGTTTTAATGTTTTTTTGACGGCTCAATATGTCTTATTCGACACACAATTTTAATTTTTTCCCTCTTGCTTGAGTCGGTGTAGAAAGTACACTTACGATTTGTTGGTCGTTAGCTAAAAATTGTGCACCACGCAAACAATTTTAAAGTTGTTTGTATTATTACAATACAAAGACCTTAAGAGTGACAAGTTCTAGTTCAAAGCAGCATATCCCTAATTCATAGCGAACATCTCGTCAAAACATCACGACCTAAATATATTTCGATGGCCCTAATTCTTTTAAAAACTAAAAGGACCTTAGGCTTGGTTTAGAACCCCTTGATATTAGGGTGCATGCATCGTAACACGTTGACATTATAAGGCCAAATCACCGTATTTACCAGGCATCGTTTGTGAAGCAAAGCTCGAAACCTATGTTCTAAAATCTACATTTTGTTTTCTACCCATGATTTTTTTTTTGCAACAACACACAATACAAATTACTTTTATACCGCCAAGATACTGAACCTTGACCTTTATCTCATTCAATAAATAACACTGTACAAGGTCAAAAACCCTACTCGTTCATTTAACAATACACGTGAACAATTTAATTGAACAGCATAATAGATGAAGGCAGAGTCTCAAAGTGCTATAACACTTGGCCTAGTGGAAAACAAAAGGCGAAATAAACCACCAAAATTTGGTTGAACTGAACCATGACAGAAGTCGACTACCATGTCATTTTACACCCATGTCACCTGTGAGATACCCACGACTCAACATCAGTTCCAAAATAAATTTGCTTAAATTTTAGTTAATTTCTTTGTTCACTCACAATCGGTGTTGGACTCGTAGGCTTAACAAAACGAAAATTTGTAAATTAAATTTCTATTGAGTTTCAAAGGCCCAATTACGTAAAAAGCTGCGGTTAAATTTGAAAGCCACGTTTTTTATTTTCAGAGCCACAAGTTGTAGTTTCTGTGTTTAAGCTGACAAAAACTAACGTAAACTAAAATTTTTAGATTTTTAAAAATTAATTTTTTTTAAAATATTTTTTCTTTTTAAACTGGTCTCTTTCGTGTCACCGTTCGAATGTAATTAATTGTATTTAAATGATTTAAGATTTTTTACTTTTGTTTAGATAGACGAGTTTTTAAAAGCTTATTATGTTAGCACACAAAATTGAAAATTTCGTAATGAAAGCATAACGACACTGTGCATAAGGGTTTTATAGCAGTACACGTTCTAAATATAGTCGCCGGGGAAAAAAAATCAAAACACCACATTTTTTAAATTCGTAATTTCACAGGTGGTTAACTTCGTTTGCTGGGAATAGTTGCTTCCGTTCTAATCTCTGACGTAGCTGACTCAAAATGCTGCAGAGTGTAGGCATCTTAACTTTCGTTCCTTTTCAATTGGAGAAAGATTTAAATGTAATTAAACTACACAAATTGTTCAGAACATGAGCGAAAATGCAAGTAAACATTGAAGTCGGGAACTGGTAGGACGAATATGAATTTAAGGATACTTCAAATCTGGAGTTGGTGAACACGTGAAAAAAGTAATTTCACTAACGGTCTGTAGGTATTCCGTGACGTGCCTTTTATCGCCAGCGCCTTTCTGGAGTGATGACGTCATTGTAACTTCCGGTGACGTCACAGGTAAACAACAAATGTCAACTGCTTACCAGCTGTGCTACGTAGGAGAGCTATAAAACACACATGGCGAATTAAAGTATCAAGCTAGTTTTAAACGCAATTTAGAATGCAACTTGATTTGAATTTTAAACTCACACTTTAATAAAATTACTAACAGATTAACCTGTTTTTCAAAATAGGTAACAAAATAGTTTCTGCAGAACCAGTTGTGCTGAAGTTCACAAATTTGTTTACTTATTTTTGCGCAATTCCAGATTCGAGTTAATTTAAAGGATTTTTTTTGGGGGGGGGGGGCTGGGGGGGGTTGGGGGGGGGGGGTGAGGCTGGAAAACAGTCACTCATTTCACGTTAACTACCTGTGTAACTATTTTTTAAATCGCCTGTCTGTTTTAACATAATTTAAATTTAAATACAATTTAATTTCAAATCGAACGTGAATTTTCAATTCATGTTTTGAAATTAAGAATGGCACTTTGGTTCACGAATTAAAATTTTTTAAAAAGACAAGTTTTAAAACAAATTTTTTACGAAATTAAAAACTGTCATGAAACCTGGCGCCTAACAACTACCAATAAGTTGAATAAGTAAAAGAAGATTAAAAAAACCAGAATAAAACAAATGAACACTGGTTTTAAAAAACCGTTTTGTATTACCAATATTTTTTTTTGTAGAAAACAACATACTGACTCTGAATACGGGCTACAATTTCGAGCAACGATTTTGTCGTTTTTGAAAAGCATTTGTGTGTGTGGGTGTGGTTAAACCCTACACGGAGACCACAACCACATACAGACCACAATTTGTACCATACTTTGCAAACATTTCACGACTTCATGATCGCAACAATTAATATCTAGGAGAAATCGAACATAACTAATTTTTTTTCTTATGTACGTAAATTACAAAAATATGTATGTTATTAACCGCACAAAATGACCAATGAGCAACAAACTAATGAGCTCACCAATTTATAACTTTTTTCTGTTTTTATGTGTTTCAAGTCATTGATTTGTGGAGACAGCTAAAGAATTATCACCTTCTAAGTCGATGGGATTGTTCGGTAAGGCTTAGGGAAAAATGCAATTAAATTACGAATGGAGAAATATGAACAATATGGCGGTCACCTATGATCCGGGCACTTGATGAAAGTTCACGTGAAGGGAACAACATGGAGCCAAGGCTCACGTAGAAGGCGAAATGATTCGTAAAATCAAGTAGGCCTACATTACAACAATAATTAACAATAATAATAATAATAATCATAGCAATATTGAACAGCAACATTATCAACAATATGAACACAACAGAGTATAACGACAGCCACAGTTTGTCGTATCATTAGTGTCGATTTAGAGTGACGATACTACAACGAATAGTCAGGGAATTGTTAATGGTCTCAGGGGAAGTATTTTGTCCAGGGAAACTGTGACGAGAGATCGCTGCATGTATGAACTACATGGACTTTAAAACAAAAGGAGAAAAGAAAGTGAAATTGTTCGGTTGTGGTGAAAGAGCCAAGTTGCATTGAATCAAGTCTTTGGACTGCTGAAAAATTGTCACATTGATGAATGATATTAAATGCATACAGTCATGGCGTTTCGTACACAACATGTGTGTCGTGTACACAATTTTTTTTGTGTATTACGTGTATGTTGTTTGTATATGTATAATTAGCTGCACGCTAACCTTTTCGGCCTCTTACAAAGCTGGAATCCAAACAATGGCGGTAATTTACCCATAATAAAACAAAAGTTGTAAAACAATACCAATCAGTTTGTAAAATACTCCCAACAAAAGTAAACTCTCACACAGATTTAGATTTAAATTACAAAATCCGGATCCTGCGTTTTTCTTTCAAGACCCATCGACAGCCCTCGTTCACAGCTGTAGAATCCCAATGATATTTCTCATTCAAATAACATATTTCAGACCTTAGAGGATGTTACATGTAAAATGTACAAACATTGATCACAAAGATTAAATGAAAACGTAACTTATTTTGGAGAGAAAGCCCACAGTAGAAGTAACTGGACGAACTGAGCATCATTTTGTTTGTCCTCTGTAGAACAAGTAGAAGCTTTCCCAATTGTATTATAAATTGTTGGAATCGACTGGATGAAATTTACATCGTATGCAACTGCTGTTATGTAAGGCATGGCGGTCAAAATGATGATGAGTGGCATGAATTGTCATAAACAGTCATTTGACTAGTTGCAGTAATTTACTATGCAAAGAGGCTGCAAAACCACTTCATACAAATGTACCCTATTTTCATAATTGTAGAAAAGTTTCATCAGTAACGAATACCTATTATTTTTGAACAGGGAGAAAGTTAAATGAATTCTCGCTCAATGTGATTGCAAAAGTTGCTAAAATATGCGCAAAGAATGAAAGACAACAGCTGTAAATGAGGTGTGCTTAGTGTCACTTGGAATAATCTACAGCAAAGAGTAACTGCTTCAGAAGATGCCTGAGTTTTGAACCAGACTGTCATCTCAGAATGCCCTCCCCCTACATACAGCAGGAGATGTATTAAAAGTATTTCTGAAAAAAAAATCCACCTTTTTCCTGGCTCCCTACACTTTTGAAAGAAAACTAAGGTCTTCATGCAGCTAAAAAAAAATGTAGACTTAACACGATTGGGGAAGATGTTTGGCTAAAAGAAGAGATAAAAAAAGTTTGGGACTAAAGTAAAAGAGCTTCTATGGATATGATTTTAGCCCAAAGTTCAGTTCAGGCAGCTGTGTGTGTATGTATGTGTGTATGTGTCACTGCTGGATGATTATTACAATGGGGACGTGGAAGTGGTCACTGTACCGGTCATGTCCTGGCCTGTAGAGGAGGCCATACCAGAGTTCACACCACTGGGACCTGCACCATCACTACCATGAGACGAAGATGCAGAAGCTGCGGCGGCTGATGCCAATCGTCCTTCTTTCTTTAGCCTCTGCTTCAAGTGCACTTTTGCGTGGCGTTTTTTCTCGTCAGAGCGTGCAAACTTTCGTCCACAGACATCGCACGAGAACGGCTTTTCACCAGTGTGTGTCCTTATATGTGTCGTGAGGTGATCTGAACGAGAAAATGAACGCATGCAGATTCGGCACTGAAATGGCTTTTGCCCTGTGTGAATCCGAATATGGCGTGTTAGTTCATCACTGCGGCTGAAACGCCTGTCACAAGCTTCCACAGGACAGGCGTAAGGCCGCTCGTGTACAGGAGTCTTGCTAGGGCGGTTTGGATATTTACGCGGCTTCACCGGGAGCAACCGCAGTGGCACCGGACTTTGCTGGTACACTTGGCTCAAGATCTCATGTCCTTTACTCGTCGACGGGTTATACTCGGCTAGAGCCGGCGACAGCAGAAATGCCTCGGGCAATGACTCTTGCTTGAGGCTGCTCTGTCCGGCGCCGGCACTGACAGCAGTAGCTGCTGCGCCAGAGCTTGAAGACGACGAAGGGCCAGCGGACGTGGTATAGTCCAGTGAGGGTGGAAACGCTGTCCACTGGTATTTCGTCGGGATGGTCACAGTACGGGAGTAAACCAAGTCCTCAGCCACGTGTGCCAGAATATGCGACGGTGCTTGCGATGTGGACGCCCCGGCAGCTGCGGCCAGAGACTGGCTTGGACAACTTGAATATGCAGGTGGCTGCTTTACTGTGTAATTGCCACATGCTTGCTCATAAGCAGCTATATTTAACAGTTCGTGTGCGTACTGGAGTTGTTGTTGCTGATGCTGCTGCTGCTGCTGTTGTTGCTGTTGTTGCTGCACTGCTTCCCTGGTTGATCCAGATGGACTAGGGCTGGCCGTTGGTGTTGCATGGCTTGGGCCTGGCTGGGGTGTTCCTAAATGCTGATGAGGAGAATGTGCAGCCTGGTGTTGCTGTGGTTGTAACTGTTGTTGCTGCAGCTGTTGCTGTTGGGGTTGGGCTAAGATGCTGAGCAGTGGAGTAAGCAAAGTTTTGTCCGTATTAGAATACAGCCACGTGCTAAGCCCTGGTGAGCTATCTCCGCTTGCACTAGTTACAGGAGGTGCAGTGGTAAAGGTTCCTCTGTAGGTTATCTTGTGAGTCGTACTGCTCGGTTGAGGGGTGGTGCTCGGGTACATACTATCGTCCGAAGACAAGTCTGAACAGAAAGAGAAAAACAAACACTTTGTGAGTACAGAGTTTTTTTTTACACCAACTTATCAAAACTGTGACAAAGAATCCAATTCAAAGCTGGTACCTAGTGTTGATTCACAGTGTTGGCCACAGTGTCGATACTGCGGTAATTGAAATAGGCTGACATTAAACTAACTTTGATCTTACCCTTCACCCTTCTATACAGCCTGTCGTTTATAAGACGTCTTAATTATGTTACGCTGTAATTACAACAAATAATGAGTAAACACCTTACAAGTTACGGAAGCACAAGGAATAAGCAAAGGTATTCTTAGTTGGTGGGTGCCTCTAAATGCTTCTTCAGAGTACAGCATTTCACAAATGGTTTTGGGTAAAAAAAAAAACCTAAAACTGCTTTTTATCAATGGAAAAGTCTGACATCCTGTATTCTGTTATTGGTAGTGTTGTTAGGTTTTAATAAAAAATTGAAATATACTATAGTCTGTTCCACATTAGGAAACTGACTGTATTATGCCACGTTTCCTTCCACTATGAGTGCATCACACTTGTAGTCTACACAGTCACTGTCGAGTGTACGAGTGGAATATTTAAGTGTTTTTGCACTTGTAGTGGAAGGAAACGTGACATCATACAGTCAGTTTCCTGCAAACACAATGTGGAACAGACTATATCTTAGGTTCTGGTTGCCCATCAGCGCTGGTTTTACGAAAATGGATTGATCATGCCTGGTAAAATTTATCTTCGAGCAGACGAACCAATATAGCTACCTTATCGCTTTCCCGATGTGAAAAATTTATGAATTCACAGGCTAGGGAGATTGTTTGGAATGTCTTCAAATACGTCAAGGCTTAGAACTCAACACGGATGCTGAAACAACAAATTCAAGAGGCTAGCATGGCCACTGAAATTTCTCAGAGAACGGTAAAACATATCTTGTCAGTAGCAAAAACTGCACCGACAGCAAAAGCTAGGGTTAGGCCTAACGCCGCAGACAATACGTTCACCAATGCGTGTAAAAGGTTCCAGTCACCGCCAACGTTAGTGAATACGTGGAACAGGCGATTGTAAACGATCGTAAAATACAGCTACTATCAGTGGCCAACCAGAACCTAAAATATTATAGCTTAATTTCAACTCCATCCTACATCAGAATAGCATAACTAAACCATTTATTGTCATGCAGCAATGTACGAAAATGCTACTTAAGAGTGTGGAAAAATGACAGCTGCATGCCAAAAACGGGAAGAGTGTTATAAATCAAAGATGTGGAACTACTAGGTTAGGTATTCTGAACTAGGTTAGGTATTCTGAAGTGTAAAGCTGATCTAAACATGGTGAAGGGTTTTTACGCTACATGGTGTTTTAGTCTGAACAAACTGGTGGAATACAAGAAAAAAAGAGGTCGTAATACGATGCCTTGGTTAGGAAAAAAAAATTAACACCTCACAACAATAAACAGACAAGCCAATCTATGGAAACCTGATTGGTGATGACTTTTTTGCTATTCAGTACACATTTTCGCAAGAAATTTGTTGCAATACACAGAGCCAAAGTGAAGATGAAATTATCTCAGTAACGAACGATGCTCCAAAATCCAACAATCTTCCATCATGTCTACAACTGCCCGAAGGAATAGAATTTTGCATTAATTTAGTAAAATGGATGTGATAAAATAACAGCACAATAACGATGTTTGTTGTCAACCTGAGAGACTAGTGCAATACAAAGGAAAGTAGATTATTTGCTGAATATGTGATATCTAACTGAATTAGAATTATTTTCAAGCTTCTGAACTCTGCAAAACTATCTGAACCTGCATATAATAGGCTCTTTTGAGTGCTATTCCTAATACTGATAATAACTGCTTGTCACAGTTGACATTGATACTTTCTAATACCAGTTACAACAGCCTAATCAGCATCAGTGGTAATATGCTCTAACGATGAACCCACCATGTGGTGTGGATGACTTTATTACACGTCCAATAAATGAACACTGCGACTGTATTCCTATCAATTCAGATATTTTGTTATTGATTTGTCCTTACTGATTATTGAATAAAATGTTCTTGAGGTTCTAGATATATTCAAGCATTGAAAAGAAGAAACCTGAAGCATTTTGGGATGAAAACGACTTCTAAAGTATCTTTGATTCGGTAATGATACCCGTGTGGTGGCGGATAACAGATTTGGAAGATCACTAAAGCGAAAATCGCGCTGCCTCCCTCCGGACTAGAATCCAGAATTGTTTCCGGACTGCTTTGTGGTGTTCGGTGAATTTTGAAGATCATCAAGCTTTTTTTTTTAATGACCGTCGGCAGGCTGTATAGAAAATCTTCCGTAACCAGGTAAAATAATTACCGGGACGGTTGAGGGATGAGAGGGACAGAGAACTGAGATAATTGCACAATACGGTAGGTTATCCTGTGGGAAGCTGTGACGTTTTGGGTTAGTTACTGGGATACTTTTAAGTTAGTTACTAGGAAGCTCAGGGTTGGTTACTGGGATGCCACGGATCATTTTCTGTACAAGCTAGTACTGATGGTCGTTTTTTACCATCGCTTCCTTGATAATGCCAAAACAATCAAACAAATAATGTTCTCGAATTTACGATAAAAGAAGAATGTAACAAGATATGGGCATTACGGCACTTTTTGAAGCCATTGCAGACAAAATGAAACCAAGGAAATAATCAAAAAATAATATTTTTTTCCATCTGAGCCACCTCCAAGATCGTGTGCCTGGATTTCTTTAACTCCTGTACAAATTCGTGCACTCCTCTACATCAACACGCTTATGATATTAGCACATAGGAGTTAAACTAGCAGGTGCATGAATAGTTAACTTTTAATTTATGATGTGGTAGCTACTCCAGCAATTTTGCATTTAACCCATTTAGCAACCATTCTAACCTATTTTAGTTACACCAAGTACCTAAAGCCAAACCTAAACAAACTCTACTCCAACTCAAACTTCAATATTGCTAACAAACCTTAAATAAAGCTAAATTGGTCGGTGATGTTAATTTTAATGGGTGCAGTTAAAATTTGAAACGAAGAATAGCTGGAATAAGTCTGCCACAAGAGCCTTCTGTATACAACCTTCAACAAACCTTCTGCGTTTTAACGAAACAGCTTACAGTTCCTGCAACATCTAATAGGAAATTGGCCTAGTCTTGCTACGCCAGTTGGTAGTACACAAACTGTGCAGTTGTTTATCCAATGACTTGGTCACCAATGGCAAAACGGGCACCAAGCAACAGGTTCTAGTTCTCCAAAGTTCAAGCATCATTCGCAGAATATACCACACGTATCCATTACTAAAGACCAACTAAATGTTACAGCCCTTGCTGAAAGAATATTCGCGAACGACGTAGTTTCATTTTAAGCAAAGAATATTTATAACGTCGTATGACTACCGAAATACAATGTGAACCACAACAGATATCTTTGCATTGAAGGATCACATCAACGGTCTCAACCATTGCCGTTGCAACGTGTTGGACACGAGTCGATAAACAAAAGCATAATTTAGCAATATGTGGTTTAACAGAGTGTGCAGATTAAAATGAGGAAATTACCAAAGAAGTTCAATTTGAAAACGAAATGCCAAACCAACCAATCAAGGTCAAAGGCAAAGTCGACTGTGATGGAAAGGTGGATGACTAGAAGGTTTTGTGTTTATCCCATGATTGGTATTTACTATGACAATCATCACAAATCAAATTACTTTGTAGGCAATAAACGTTCTCATCGAAGCACTGTGTGTGGAATAGGAACGTGTGTGTTGCAATAACAAACCATCAAAGGAACAACACAATGTAAGATCACCCTGGAATTTAGCTTTGGAGGGGCAAAGAAAATTAGAATTTAAAATGGGGACACACAAATTTAACCATGGGGATTAGTGTCACCAGTCCTGCGAAGCCCTGAAATAAAGTAAATTTTTCAGCATGTTAGTGCCTTTGGAATGCTTGAAAGGAAAATTTTCAGAATTTTTTCCCACTGCAATGAATGCTTTAGGCCTACTTGCTTAATTTTACAAAGTTCTAATGTTTACTTCGGGTCTGGGCTTTGCTCTCTTCTGGGTGCCACAGTGACACATACGACAAAATCAAAGACAAGATTCAGAAATAATCTGTTTTAAAATAAAATAGGGAGGTAACAAGTAAAAGTAAAGAAAAAAATGCTAATGTTTCATGCGTATTAGCCTTGAGCAACCCTTACTGAGACATACACAAAAATATTTTGAGCATAAATATGTATAACAACATAAGAGCAGAAGAAATACCACCAAGCAAACAGTTCCAGTGGAATCATTTTCAAGGAAGTGACTGAACATATAACAAGGATTTGATGTAGCCATAGATTGCCATAGAATGGACAATGCTGTGCTTGAATTTTACATTGTGGCCCATGGGAGAAGACTAACTCAAACTATATCAGCTAGGCTTAAATGCTTTGCCGCAAGACATGGCTCCACGAGTAGACACGTGGTAAAATAATTACAAAACAACTATGCGGTGATTGATTATACCCATTACAAATATGTGTACATCTGTACGGAATGGGCTGTCAACAGGTATAACTGAAGCAGGTAATCAGGTGAAGGTCGGTAAGCTGTCAGGTTCACCCAGGCGGCATGTGTCACATTTAAAACCAATTACTGTGTAAATGACAAATCTGATATCACACTATAATGGTGTCATGGAATGCGAATCATCGGTCTTACCGCAACTTCTGGGAGATCAAAACTGAAGAATATCCTTTTAAGGCAAAACTCAGGACTTAATGGTTTTCAATGTGAAAACAAATTTCATCAACGAAGAAATTTTACCAAAATTTTGCACAAAACCACCCATTCCTCTCTGCAGGATGTAGGGTTTCTCTGGAGGGTTCTGAGACTGTTACAATTTTCGTAAACTTGGGGAAAGTCAAAAGAATGAAATTCGCCAAATCAAATACCCATTCAGAGACTCACAGCTCTATAGGCCTAAAATCACAGTAAACGTACTGACACTCATGCAAAACAAGTATCAATTGTTCAATTGAAAAAAAAAATCAGAGACAAAGTAGCAAACGAATGAAAAAACTGAGAAAAACTGAGTTGATGTAACGATTTTAAGACGCAATAAGTTAGTACCACCTATATTTCTTGGCGACGGACCAAGTATTCCTTAAATGGTTCATAATGCGTAGTGGGCTAGGCTACACATTAAAAGGCTTAATCGTGGTGTACGTGTTTCTTCCACCAAGGCTAAGAAAAAAATGTGTAAACTAAAAAAAAATTAAAAAAATTTAAAAACAAGGCTAAATACAGCATAGATAAAAAACTTGCTAAATTTGTTAGGGATTACAAAGCTGAACTTAAATCATTGCTGTACAAAGCCAACGCAGAGAGAGCAATGAGAATCTCGATATCAGTAATGGGTTAATTAAGTGTAAGAATTTTTTTTTTAAAGGCAAAACAAGTTGGAACTTACCAAAAAAAAAAATAAAGAAGTAAGCTGGTCTACCTGTTTCTAAGTTGTAGTTCCAATTATAGGTCGCAGAACAATAAGTTGTAAATGTTGAGAACACATTAAATTAGAATGTTAAAAATTTGGAAATTGACACTGAATAAATTTCAACAAAACTAAAAAAAAAAAAAAAAATAGGGACCTAAATAAACAAAATAGGTATTAAACGTAAATAGGGCTAGGGTAAGGAATAGGTCTTCAGTTTGCAATTGTCACCTGTAAGGCTGTAAGCCATTCGAAGGCTAGAGAAATAATAATCTGAACACCACAATACACGCGCAATTTTAACCCAACTTTAAAAACAAGGCAGAAATCAAGAAACGCCGAAGTCAGGCAACGTGGTAACACTTGTAACACTTGCAATTGCACCATCAAATCAAACCAGATGCAAATGTTGCAGACTTAAAAAAATCATGAAATGCAGCATGACTTCATTACATTTGTCTGTAACACCAAAAGTTAGGAAATTGTACGGCCATTGAAATTACGACAGCAACAAAGCCTTCCGTTACGTCGCTAGACCCGTGAATACTCAAAGTCCCCAAAGTAATAATACTAACATGTTAAACGATGACCAGATATGTAGGATGGAGTTCCGTTTCCACCCGAAAATAAGGCTTGGTTGTGTTACAGGATGCGGTATGGACGGAGAAATGCTTAGCGTTTAAGTGTGTACATCGATGTATTTGAGCATCACTTCAATGTGTGGACGAAGGGATTGTCTTAGGAGGTGGTCCCGGTAGCAGTCGGGCTCATGAAAGGCATGTTCCGGAAAAGTCTGCGTGCTGGTACGGTAGTGGTAGGTAAGTCAGTGGACGCTTTAGCAATATTCGCCCAACTAATGATGGCGCACGTGAGGAAAATATGGGTTCGGGCACTTGAACGGTGCTTGGATAACAACAAACTTTATGCCTGCATGTGCTGAAACATTTCGTGCGTGAACGTCTTCTTTCTGACATGACAGCGGAAAGACAAATATCCGATGGCCAATATCATTCTGCACCTGACTTGACTCATCCAAAGTTCAGTTTAAAATTCACACACACACGTCTGAATTAAAAGTACGATTTGCCTCAAAAAAATTGAAAAGTGAAAAATAATTAATTGAAAAATCGTTGAAATTTTAGCGATGTACGAAAAAGACCTCAACAAAAGTTGTCTCTAAAAAAAAAATTAGGCGCGCACTGCATTTCCTGTTTCAGTATCATCTGTTGTGAATGAATTTCAGTTTCAGTGTTTTTAAAGTGAATTTGAAACAATTCTGGTGTTCGATTGTCGTGGTAACCATCTTTGCCGCAGAAGCACCTGAGCACAGTCTGCCGGCCAAGCGCGTCTGATAATCACGGCGGCGCTGGCCACATGATAAACACAATCAAAAATTTAAAAAAATCTTTCCGACCAAACGAATTGCGGCGGAAACAATGTAACAAGTAACCAAAAAAAAAGTTCGGTTCAAACTCGCGAACGATTAAAAATCGAAGGTTCGGTAAACCACGCGCACACCAAGGTAATTTCTCCTCACAAAAATCAAATTGCTACGCCCCCCTCCTTCTCGTATCTCCATCCAAGCCAGTCGCAAGTCACCAATCGTCTGCGCCTACCAAATCAATAAAGGCTGGTTTTAAATACCGCCACTGCTTCGCAGCAGCGCTGCCGTCGTAGGCTCTGCTGCGTGTCGGGCAAGCAAGCAAACAACAAGGCAAAAACAAATGAACATCCAAGAGCTGCACTGCGGTTGCCATGTGCGTTGCTAGGCAGCCCACGCATCACCGTGACGTAGAACCGCAGGAAATAAACGAGGGAAGGAAAAAAAAATTTAACGCGACAGTAATGGCGCCCGTGCCTGCGCTTCACGAAGGCGCCGCCTATTCGCCACAAAATACACGGATTTAAGAACGAAATTTGTGGAATCGAAATTTTGTGGAGTGGTGGAGGACGCCATTTTGCGACGATGATTAAGGTGGGTTCGGGCCGAGCTTTAAATAGACGGAAAGGATTAGCGCCGAGTTAAATGCAGACGAATATGGCTGCCGATAGAGCGAATCTAGTATTGATCGAAACGGTTCTTGGTAAAGCCGCGTTGGAAACAGCTGGCTGTAAGTACAAGGAATACCTCGTACAATTTTAACGAAAATACAAGTTGATCATGAAAATTATTGCCTTGGCGACTGTTACGGAATCCATAAAATCATAATAAGTAATATTGAGACGAGACTAATCGTAAGAATTCGTCCGCTACTACCGTTGTAAAATTGAATGTAGAATAGATTTTTAGACTCGAAATTGTATAAGCACGGACATTGTACAAGAAATATTAACAAACGACTGGAATATGGATAACGACTGTGCCAAAGTTGGTTCTATTTCTACATGAACTCAAATACAAATCAAATAAAATTACACTTTGGGAAAGTCTGAAGCAATGAATCTAAAGGCCTAGGAAGCAAGTACTTGTGAATTCAGCCGTAAAAAAGATATATTTACAGTTTGTCGTCGACTTTTAATGCGATTGAAATAGTCTTGAATAATATCTTAAATAACGCTTTGATACCTCAAGAGTTCAACGAAAATTAGGCTAGGCATGTTAAAATTCAATTCAACGATCAGTGACGTGTAGGCTACCCCTAGGTAAGAAATAATCGCACACATAAAAAAAATTGAAAGTCTTGAAACAAGAACCCAGCGAAACTAATTTTCCATTTTCATAACCTTTTCTCAACAAAATTTGTTTCGTCTAAGGCATAGGCCTATTCGTGTGATTAGATTCACTTACTCAGAACCAATGAAAGTAGTTTAGTTATTCTGTAATCAAACAATTGCTCTCGTAATATGATACAACGAAAATAAAAAATTAAAACGTAAACACACCCGTAAGTAATTTTCTAACCAAAAACTACTTACAGCTTACCAATATAAATGTAAAAAAAAAACCTACAGAATTAACACTAGCGTAAATACCACTGCACTGTTACTGAACAATTCACATCAACAACAAATTAAGCAACAACAGCTATAACGAACCACACAAACAAACAAATAAAGAATTAATCCTCACCGTCCATTATTGTTTTTTTTTTGGGGGGGGGGGGGGGTTTCTCGGCTTGCAGCAGGTATGGGAGCACACTCAACTTTACAAACAGACTGCCCTCTCATATTGTTGGCTACATGATTTGGCGCCATTACGTCCACCCATGTTTGATAATAGGGCACTTATTTATTATAAACGGGTCATCTCTGGTAGGCTATTCAAATGTCACCGTATCGGTTATACAACCCCACCATGATTGGTGCCTGGGCACATGTGGGTATATATTACACTGATGGCACCACAGGAGGGTGGGGGCGTGTCATGAACAAAACACCGTTACTTCACAGTAGAATTTTTGTTGTTTTTGAAGGTCAATATTTTTACACAAAATAAAAACGGAAACAAAAATATTTTTAAAAAATGTAAGAAATTGGGATGGGCAGTTTAGGATGAGTGTAGGAGATTTCCTTATAAACTTGGAATAAATGTTTATATTTTTATTTTACTAGTGTTAAACGGCCAGTTTACCCTGGTCCCAACGCTTTAGTTTTGAATTATGTGTTTATCTACATTTTCTAAAATATTGTTGATTATTTTTTTTCCGCCAAAAAGAGTTTTACAGTGTTGCTTAGGGGCGTTAAATAAATTAAACCCTGAAACGAACTAATCGTTTAAAGGTACATGGATCCATGTTGGCCTTCCTGTACGACTCAGTTTTGCGACATTAGTTCAAATATGTAAATGTTGCCAACACATTCATTGTCTTGTTTTCTTCTTTCGTGCGAGATGATTTTGCGACATTAACTCTAACCTCTGTAAATGTTTCAAACGCTATTCTCAACGGGTCGCACGACATGGCGGAAGGATTTATGTCCCTTTAAAATTGGGTGGTTAGTTACGAAAACAACCCACACAAACGTGCCACAGAACTTGGACACAGAACACACAGCACAGGAAAGGTTGACTTACCCACACCTACCTTTTAGGAACCCACGAACACAGTTATGCCCCCCCCCCCCCACGAAAAAAAAAAACACTGAAATAGGCTAGTAACGCTAAAATTAAAACAATAATTGTAAAGTGGCTGAGACTTACCGGTAGTGATGGGCACGGTGTCAGGGTAATCCGTAGTGTCACTACTGAAGAAGGACGGCACCTCTGAACTGGATGTCACTGGGGTGTGCAGGCTATCCCCACACGTGTTGCTGTCACCGCCGGCGCCGGGCCGCGTTCCCGCCTGAACGGGGCTCGGGCAGGCGATGTTGGGTGAGTGCCGAGCCGATGCCGAGCTGATAGAGTGGAGAGCCGGCGGTGGCGGTGGTGGTGGCGGCGGGGGCTTGTAGATATCAAAACTAAGACTGAATGTCGGATTCTCTCGTAACGCTACGTGCGAGAGTGTGTCGAGTCCGTCCATAATCATGCTCAAGTCCGAGTTGAGGGACACCTAAGGAAAAACAACAATGAACACTTCGATGTAGTACACGGCGGTGTGTCGGCGGTTGGGCGACGGCGGCTGTCGGCGGCTCCACCACTGCCGCTTTCGGCCAACCTTGAACGGGTAGTCAGTGTGAACGGTGGCCGTGAATCGGCGTACGGTTCACGGGGGAAGGAGGAAAAAACAGGAAAAAAGGTTGGAGAGTGAAAGTCGTCGAAGGCCGGGTTTGTGAGTGTGTCCCACCACGGTTGGTCAAACGAAACGGTGTCACTGGTACCAAACACAATCGTACGCCCTCACAGCCGAGGGTGATTCGCCCTAACTGGGTCCGTGTAGCGCCAGCGTGGGGTTGAATGAGCTTGCCGAACTAAGTACTTTGATTTTATGAATGGGTAACATTGACGTGCGCAACGCGCCAAATAAGGACGGTGGCGGCCACGGACCAATCAGAAAACTCGTAGCTTGGCGTCGTTATCGGATTCTCAGTGACGTCAAAATGACGTCGGCACGAATAAAAGTTCGCGCTCCTCGACTCAATCTGGAGGGGATTTTGAGGCCGAAAAGTCCGTTTTCCAAACTTCCGACGCTCACGATCGGTAGTCCGTTATCTACTGTCACTTCCTACCTTTACGGGATATCCTGGCGATATCAGGGAAGCGAGTAAACGGGGGGATCTCTTCCCTGATGTGCCTGCGTCTGCTTCTTTCGTCTGACCTTCGCCCATGTTGGGAGTAACCTCGCCTGCTCGCTGATTACTTTGCCAGAAGCGGCTTTTTCGCCGAAGTGGCGACGCGCCATATATGGTCAATGCCGAAAGCCGAAGTTTTCCGAACGGCCGACGTCACGCTACGTCACGACGCCGTACATGGCGCGCCACTGCAGGCCACGCCCTCCCTTTCCGCCGATGGCCATGTTCGTACGAAGCTGAGCGCGTTCGGAAAGCTTCGGCTCTTTCCGAGCTTTATTTTGGTTGGTGACGTGCGATGAACGCGATCCCGACTAAAGCCATGCAGTTTCTGCCAGCGTTTGTTTGGCTTGCAGAGGAAGGGCTTGCCCGAATTGCCGCAGGCTAGAATTTAAATAAAAGTATTAAAAAAAAAGAAGAAAGAAATAAAGAATACTAATAGTTGGTTGCGCCCAAATGGTGGCCCCAGGGTACTGAAACAGGGATCGTCACTGACCTCGGCACAGAACAGCAACACACAACAAACCGTTTGTGTACAAAATTAGACCTGGTGCAGTTTTTTTTTATTTTTACTTTTTTTTATTTTATTATAACGGGAGCATCCCAGCTTATCGACGGTTAGCATGCGGATTTCCGAACACCTATTTATTTATTTATTTATTTTCTTTTAGGAAGGTGAAGTAAGTGAATTTGATTGATTGATTGATTTAAATTTATTAGCTAAAAACAGCCGGATATGTCCTGATGATTAGAACTGTTTTAAAATTGATGGTCGTCCCAACTCCTCTACAGACGTACGCCCAGAGAAATACTGTTTGTTAAATGTATGGCACGTTTCGCCGAATCCCGTTTCGCCAAATTTTGATCAGTGTCTTAATTTTCGGTGAAAAGGGAACTCCCGTTTTGCCAACGAATTTTTTTTTTTCAAATTACGTGCATCGCTCGCTGCGGCTAAACGTATTACAACGTAAGCTGCAACTAATCATAAATTCCTTCAAATTAGAATGCATCTTTAACGTCTCCAACGCCATATTTTTAAAGGATATTTTCATTCGGCGAAACAGCAATTCCCCTTTCGCCTAATTTTAATCATAGCTCAATTTTCGGTTAAACGGGAAAAATTTCGGCGAAACGGGAATCTGCGAATCAGGATTCGGTGAAATGGGTATACCCAATTTGGGATTAATGTCCCAATTACTTTGCTCCGTGACGCTTTTTTAATTTTTTTAAGTTGCTCGTTTTAAAAGGACACATCGTCTCGCGTTTTAGACGTTATTACACGAAGAAGTGGTTATTTCTGGTCATTCGCAAAAACAGGAGTGTAGGAAACACGGGGTGTACGAAACTCGTTCATTAAAAAAGGATAAGATACGAGCAGCCTTTATTATAATCAGTTACATTTCATTGAAACGGCGTGACTGGGATTCGAACCTACGAACTCCAAATCACACCTCAGACGCTTCTTCCATGTGAGCCATCTCTCCAAGTATGGTAACAGCCTCTGACTTGTGATTAAATCCGGAATTCGTTGGGTCGCGTTTTTGTTTATTATTTGAGAAAATGCAACACAGGTGCAGAAAAAAAAGGAGGGGGGGGGG
>JAHWFP010240379.1:0-11889 GCA_023313725.1 Lithobius niger
AGCCGATCTCTATACAGTTCCGCAATTAAGGGAGGTGGGGCGGGGTGGTAACGGTGCAAGACACTCGGGCCCAGGAGTTCAGGGCCCCGAAATTTACGACTCAGTAGCCAAAATTAACAACAACAACAAAAAAATCCCCTTTCCCCTTTGGAAAAGGCTACTGCACTGTCTCCATAGCGTTTTTACTGAAAATCTGACATGTAGTGATCAAAAATAAACCAGAAACATGCCCAAATAGTGCTCGACCACGCACCGTATACATGCTTTGCTGTACTTGCCCTCAATGTGAATCCTATTAGCCAAGTTAATCGCCCCGAATAATAGTTCGAAAGTTTAATGAAAACTAGTACACTGCTACTCCTGGTGGTAACCTTCAAGTTTTCATTCAACGTCCAAAGTATTACTCGGTGCGATTAACTTGGCTAATAGGATTAACCTTGATGGCCTTTCTCTGCTTGAATGATATCACTACTGGCAAAGGCCGACTGTTTTTTTGGAAACTTAGCGGCTTCTCGTATACCAGTTTTGGTTTTGTGAATTTCTTGACCAGAATGCGTAAAAATGTAACTGCTACTAAAAATATTTTTTTTTATAAAACGGCTTTGGCCGTGGCAGAAACGGGATGTTTTCCTGAAGTTGAAATTCCTTCGCAGATGATTTGACAGGAAAGCGATATTAGCGAACTCCAATTTTGTTGCTTAAAAAAAAAAACACAAACACACTTTTACTCATAAAAAAGAAAATGCTATTCTTATTATTCTGCTCGAGAACAGTCCCAAAAATGATAAACACTGCTTTGCAAAAGGGAAGGTGTATTTATCCTACTGTTCCTTTTTTTTTTTACCAAACCGATGAACTGCCACGATTTTCGTCATTTCTCTGACTGTCCGCTAGAGTGGAATGTATAGAAACCCTTTTTTTTTAATTCCTCATTGGCAGAGTGTGAAAAAATTGCTCTTGAGCATATCACACATAAAAAATTTCGTCACTCTGGGATCATGTCTTAAGTTTAACATTATACGGCAATGGGCGGAATGGCGAAAAAGACAAAAATAATGATTTGACATCTTTAAAATCGAATTTTTAAGATTATCTATTCGATTCTCTCAAATAGTACGTTAGCATGCCGTAATCACAAAATATTGAATTTTTCTTAAAAACTGTGGGGATAATTTAGCATCGAAAATTGGCCAAAATGGCCTTTTCGGCGATTTTGGCCCATAACTACTACTTACACTATTGCAGAAAAAAAAATTAAGAACGGGTGCGCCTAGATGAGCCCGCTGTATAATCATGGTTTACAGATCTTCTACAAGTCAGATCGAAAACTTCCCCGCAATAACAGTAAAACAAAAAAAAATGGGATATGAATTAGGGCAGATCATTAAGGGAAAAAATGACACAGGTTTCATTCCCTTACTTCAAGTGGGTAAGATGCTACGATTTTTTTTTACTACAAGTCCGTTATGAGTCCTTAGCGCAACTGCAGTCCTTAAAGAGTTAATGCTAGTTTTCTACCTTTCTTAGTTTCTAAGTATTTCAAATGAGATGACGTTAAAATTAAATTTAAAACCAATCAAATCATTTGGCTTTCCGTGTCAAGAATAATGTAGTTACGTTAAAATAGCATGCGAAAGGCCCTAGGCCTTGTCCATACCTTCGTGTTAAGCTATAGAACTTGAAAATCGGTTCTGTGGTTCGATCTCCAGGCGAGGACAAAGAGTCCCAACAGCAACATTAATGATTTCTGCCCAGTGCTCTGCAATAATAATTGCTCTGCCGACGAGTATACTGCAGTCACATCAAAATCGGGTTCAAAACGCCCTGGTCGGTGTTAATACTTACATTTTAAGCTATACAAATTGAAAATCGGTTCATTGGTTCGATCTCTAGGTGAGAGCAAAAGTTTTAGCCCATTTGGCTTTCCGTGTCAAGAATATTGTAGTTACGTTAAAATAGCCTGCGAAAGGCCCTAGGCCTTGTCCAGACCTAAGTTTTAAGCTATAGAACTTGAAAATCGGTTCAGTGGTTCGGTCTCCAGGTGAGGGCAAAGAGTCCCAACAACAACAACAACAACAACAACAACAACAAGAAATGGCCATGCTGTGGACGCCGAACGGTTTGATTGTTGTCATTAAAATTTGTAATGTGGTGAAATAGTTACGACACGACCCCAAATACCGAATTTCTTTGGTCTATGTCAATTCTGGGCGAGACTATAAGAGTTCAAAGTTTGACGTTTAACATGGAAGTTCATGCTGAGGCTTACATACGGACCGCTACCGCGGTCCTTGATAGGTGAAAATAACACTACATAAAAAATGAATTTAGAATTACAAAACAAAAAAATTAAGGTTGGTTTAATTTTTTGTGTGTGATTCTAAATTCATTTTTTCATGACTGGAGTTGTGACTGGTTGAAGTACACTTCAACTGGGCATTCTTTATGTAGTGTTATTCTCACCTATCAAAAACTATGGTTTTCTCTCTTACTGTTTCCTACTTTAAAGGCGGGTTGCCACCGGTTGCCAGTTTGGAGCATCCAGCGCCATCTATCGTTATCTAGTTCTCTCTAGCGGTTTTTCGCAGCCAGAAAAGGAATGTACAGTACAAAGAAATATCTTTTACACAACAAACAAACCACGAGCCTTCTGAATTATTGAATAAAAATTTGGTGAAGTCCTCGTTCACCTGGAAGCAAGCTATAAAGATTAACGATATAAATGCCACTAGATGGCACCACGGTAGAATATAAAGAAAATACCTTGGCGCCATCTAGTGAACGTAATACCGTTACACCTTTACTGCTTGCTCCCAGGTGCACGAGGACGCCCCAAATTTTTACTCAATAATTAAGAAGGCACGTGGCTTGTTTGTTGTGTTTAAAGGTATTGCTTTGTGGGTTCCTTTGAGTGCTGCGAGAGAGAACTCAATATATATGGGCTAGATGCTGCAATGTTAATTTGGTGGCAACCCGCCTTTAAGAAGCATTTTTTCAACGTATTTTTTTCCCAGAACTGCAAGTATTTTTCAATTTCAATCACAATTGCAGTTATCTTGGTAACATCCACGTGCTCCACGTGCAGACGCAATCTTGACGAACTGAATTCCCGGCATTCTTGGCGAGCGGCAAACATGAGTGGCGTCTGTCTATTCTGAGCTGCAATTCCGAAGAAGATATCTGAAGCTGCTTGTTGCTTACCCACATACCTGCGTGGAAAAAAAAAACTAAAGGAATCTTGAATCTATCTTTCAAGGCCCGATCCAAAGATGGAGGTGGGGGAGGGGTGCCGCTGTAGCCACATTCCCACCCCTACCCCCACCCACCCAATATAACGAATCGTATAAAAAATTGTATTTGAAAAAGTTGAAAAACAGAAATGAGTTAATAACGTCTCTTGCTCGGAAGTAGGAATAGTGTGTGTTATGATACTATTCATTAAAATAACTGAATTCACTAAAAGAACTGGTCGAATCTCATCGAAAAAATACCACGTTTAGTCAGTTACTTTTTGAACGAAACGAACAGTGTGAACGAGTATTGCCTTTTGGCAGGGACGATGCTAGAATGACTTTACTGGGAAGGCGGCAGTGGGGTAGCAACTTTAACCGGAGAGGGGGGAGGGAAACCAACAATTCTGCTTTTGCGTACCCTCCCCCCCCCCAAAAAAAGAAAAGAACAAAGGTAACAATCTTACAAAGGTAAGACTCGTGCAATGCTCTTTCTCACACCCGACGTTAACTGTTTTCCAGACTATTTTTTTTTAGAATATTTTTAAATACAGCTGAAAAAAATATGAATTTACAACTCACACAGTAGCAACTAGGCTCCCACTGATGTGACCTCAAGTCCTTCCTGTATCTGTGAAAGAAACTAAAATAGTTCAATTAATAAGTAACCAGAATTTTCTTCGTTCATACGTTTGATTTTGATCTGATTGTGGGGAGGGGGAACGCACAAATTTTTTCTTCTCTAAAAAGTCTGGTAATGTACAAAATTTAGTCGGTTTAGCCACACGAGCATTAAATTGCTTCGGCTGATTTAAGGCTTAAAGAAATTAATTAAAAAATAATAATAATAAATAAATAAACAACTTGAAGGTGATTAACAGTGACAAACGCTTTCATTAAGTTCAGGAAGATATAAAAAAAAAACCAACCTAACCATACTGGTTGCAGTGAAGGAGCTTTTTTCTTTCCAGGAATACAACGAGCCTGTTTTTCATTGCCCGTTTCAAGAAGTTAGAAAATGGTTCTTATATTACGTTACGCTTTTTGCCTTTTATTGACCCCCCCCCCCCACCCCTTTTATCATAATGTCACAAAATTTAAAACTCTTCTAATAAGTTGCAGAATAATAGGGGGGAAGAAGTTGCAGAATTGTAACGTAATTACAATTCTGCAACCTCTTCCCCCCCCCACGTAATATTTCAAAGTACTTTATTTACATTTACTTAATACTTTAATAATTTGTGCACATACACATTCCAACTTGGAACGATAATAAGTGACAATCAGGCAGCGGGAGGAGAGCTATCGAGCCGTCAGAGAGCAATCTCCACACACCGTCACACAGCGTAGAATGTGAGTGGAGCATTACAGGGAAAATTACTCGTTGCGGAGAAGCTTGCCTCCCAACAATTTGTCGAGTTATATATTTGAATAATACGCCAAATAATAAAGGTGATATGAACGCCAAAATGTGATGCAAGATTGTGACGTCACATTTTGGAAACATCCCTCTCCATCCTAGTGTCACCAATGCCGCAGCTAACATTTTCCAAACGTGGGGGGCAAGGTAAAATGTAGGGCCTCCCCAAAACTAAGCAATTTTGGCTTCATGGTTGTATAGCCTATTTTTTTATAGTATTGGTTCAGGTAAAAATGTGGGCCTCGCGCTTTGAATTATGGGCCCTCTTTGAATTATGGGCCGGGGTGTCTTGCACCCTTTGCACCCCCCTTAATTGCGGCACTTTGTGTCACAATTGTCGTCATAAGTTACCCCCCCCCCCCCTAAAGAGTGACGTAGTGTATGGGCGTCCCATAGTTGTAGGGTCCCTTACGACAGCCATTTTTTTTTAAACAGGAATTACCTATACAGTGTGCATTGAAATATGGGAAAACATGCCGGTTTCGAAGGAAATTGAAAAGATGAACAAGTACAGGAGCAATGATGTGCTTCGTACGCTTAATTACGTTAGCAGCACGGTTCGTACACGGCCTTGAATTCCTTGAATAGCCTTAAATTCTATAACCGAAAATTCAAGGCTTGAAAAATCTTGAAAATTGGAATTTTTGTTGTTGGAGCCTCGAAATAGCCTTCCATTTTGTGAGTGCACTTTGTTCTGAATGAGGTTCATGCCGTATAACAGTAATACTAATTTAGATATACACTTAAACAAACACTGTAAATAGAAATAAATTAAGTAAATGAATAGACATAATTTGTCAGACAAATCCATTTTTTTTCTGTGAATGATGCTCCTCTCGGATTGGACTAGAGACGGAAAGAAAGTTAAAGAGGTTCCGTGCAGTGCAAGCAATTTTTGCCAGAAGAGGGAGCTGAGCACGTGCTGTTCCACAGACTGTTATAGTTGCTGTATACCTCCTTCGGCCTTGTCCACTGGTAGGAGGGCGGACGTAATGTTTGTTATGGTTTACAACGGTTTACTTTCCTACTGCAAACACAGTAGTGCCTGTGATGATGTCTGACGAAATACTGGAATTTAAAAGAGTAGTTTGAGAATCTACTGTGCAAAGAGCCTTGAAATTGGTTGTAACCTATAGCCTTTAAAATCAGGGCCGGATTTCTAAGTAGGCCCGGGAGGCCTGGGCCTATAGCGGCACTTTTTTAGGGGCGGCACGACGTGTAAAAAACAATCGTGACCTCAGCTGGTGCGAACCAAACAGTCCAATGTATAGTCAGATTTTGGGGTTCACCAGCCGCTCGGTATTTTTCTAATTTCTGCGGATTGTTTGGAGTATCACTATTTGACATTTTTTCTCGTCAACTTCATGTTGTGTCAGTACTGATTAAGTACAGGATTGGTGATATTTAAAACTCAGTTACGTTATTTACGAACGTTTGTATCACGGCCACTTTGTTTCTGGTTGGCTGTCATGCGTTGGTGTCATGCGTTGGTGAAAGCTACCAGCTTTCCGTCTTGATTGTAGGAAGTTTTTTTTCTCGGTCCGGGTTGCACCTGTTTGGAATGCACTGACGGAAGACATTGTCTCGGCTAGCTCAGTACAGACTTTCAAGCGTAAACTTAATGATTTTAATCTGCAACCCTTTTTATCCCGTCCATTTTAATAGTTTTTTTTTTTTATCTGCCCTTGTTATTCTTTTAATGTGTCAATGATCAGTTGTTCCACAACTTTGTTTAAAATGTGGTTGGGTATCAGTGGCAATGAATGTTGCCCTTCCCATCCACCCTGGTTCCTAGCGATGAACAGGAAACTATTATTATTATTATTATTATAAAACAAGTTGCATGTTCCAGTGAAAAAAAAATGGGGATTGAAGGGGCAAGGCCCTTAAGAAAACATAAAATTTCTTGATTCAAGAGACAGTGCAACTAAACGGAAATAGGCTAATTTTAATTATTTTCCTTACTAACATAGCAGAGGTTTTATTGGCGTACCAGTTTTCCATTGATCGCAAAAGAATATACAGATTAAGGAAGGTGGGTGAGGGGGGAGGGGTGGGAGGCAGATTCCGTAACAATCGGGGGCGGGCAAGTTTTGGGGCAGCAACAAAAGTTGAAAATACAATTAGCGATTTTGAAAATGTAGCGTACGGTATTCCTCAAGGCTCAGTTATGGGTCCACTTTTATTCCTAATTTACGTTAACGATATCGAAACCGAACATGTAAACACTAAAATTTATCTGTTCGCAGATGATATCATTGTTATTTCACTTGAAAATGAGTACACAAACATGATGAACTATCTCCAAAATGAGTTCGATAATATTGGAAAATGGTGTTTTGAAAATGAGGTCTTTATCAATACCAATAAAACACAATTTATGTGTGTACATTCACCTTACAAAAAAGTTAACCAAAACAAAAATATTTATATTCATAAAAATCAGTGTAACTCTTATAATTGCATGTTAGAATGTGATAAAATTGAGGTAGTTGAAGAGGCTAGATACTTGGGAATAATTATTGACGAAAAATGGAGTTATAAAAACCAGATTAACAGTATTATAATGAAATTACGTAAAATGATGCCAAGTCTTTATAGGATAAAAAATATTCTAGATAATAAAACTAAACGAAATTTATATTACGCATGGATTGAGAGTATATTGAGGTATGGTATTGAAGTGTATGGCCACGCAAAAGAAACTCAACTTAACAAACTTCAAAAAGTCCAAAACAAAATTGTAAAAATATTATTTAAAAATAACACCAACTATAATACAGAAAATATTTTTAATAAACAAAAAATACTACAAATTAACCAACTTAGAGACTTTGTAACCATTTATGAAAATTACTTTAAAACTGATTTTAAGAAGGTGACAGATAGTAAAGCAGAAATTTTACGTAAATCCACTTACAGATTTAATGTCCCTCAGGTAATGAACGATTACGGTAAACAGTGCAGGTCATATACAATCCCAACTCTATTTAATAAGTTACCCATTGACCTGCTTAAACTTGGTAGTAAGAATAAAATTAGAAAAGAGATAAAAAGATATTTTTTAAACAATTAAATGTATGTGAAATTAAGGATGGCAATTGGGTAAATGATTGTTACATTATTTTGCTTTATTTTCAAGCTGTGTGCTAGTTTAATTATTATTATTAGTATTCTTAGTTCTTTTTTAATGTTTTGCAGTTACCATATTTTTTATATATACCAGTGTGGTTTCTGTTTTGTTTCTGAAGCGATTTTTAATTTTTTTAAATTTTTATATTGACTTTTAACATATGATGTAATAAGGTATTTGTTTATTTTTTTATTTTTTGTGTGTACGTTGTAATTGATATTTTATGGATAGTAATTGTAAATTTGATATGTATCGGCTCTTCACAAGTTTCTGAGTGAACTTAAAGCCGTTATTTGGTAATAAACTATTATTATTATTTAAGAGCGGCAACATGGTTGGGCCTACAGGCGACAAGAGCACAAATCCGGCCCTGTTTAAAATGCCTTCAAAAAGCCTTGAAAATGGATTCGTCTCTTATTTACGAACCCTGTAGCCGAAATTCCATCATACCCACACTTTTGCCGTTCTGCGGAGAATTCATGACGTTGTGGACTTCAAACTCAGTAACAGGAACAATCAACGTGAACTCATCGCAACAGGTGGGCAGGTATTTACTCTGTTTACTCGGCGCAATGTACCTAGGCAATAATTTTTTTTCCCAAAACTAGCAAAAAATATTGTTGAATTCATTAGCCTTAGGATCACGACAACTGAAACCGGAAATCCATTAACACTAATTTCATTCGGGAATGCATCAGGTTGGTTTTTGGAACCCCGTTAATTTCGTTTAAAATAACGGCACCTTCAAGTTGCTTCGTGCCAGGGCAAAAGCCATCCCTTATTTCGTCTAATTCGTTTTTTGTTGTTGTCTTTTAAAAAGTCCTAAGGGTTACCCTAGCTACACACAATGAAGCGGGAATTGTTTAAAAATAAACAAAACTGTTGAAGATTTCCTCACGGGGATGTAGTTCTATTGAGTGTATTGTTACAGCCAGACACTAGAAACAACTGCTGAATATACCGTGTACCTTGCAGTTACGGTCGTCTTTTTCCTGACGGCTGAAGGGCCCCCGGCACTAAGGACTCCCGCGCACACAGCGGCCAGGTCGCTGCGGCCAACAAGAATGCTTACGGTATATGTAGCAACGCGCACTCGGCCGCCACGGCCACTGGGTTCCCGGGCGGCGTGCTGGCTGCCACAGGGCGACCGACCATACTTACTCCGTGTTCATTTTTCACCACGTGATCGAGAATTATCAATGAAAAACGGACGTGGCCGCGTGGCATGTCGCCGTGTCTTTTGGCCGCGACGACCACTGGCCGCGTGACCTGGCCGCCCAGTACGCAGGCGGCCTAAGCGACCAAGCCGCGCGACCAGGTCGCTGCGGCCAACGTGAATGCTTACGGTATATGAAGCAACGCGCACTCGGCCGCCGTGGCCATTGGGATCCCGGACGGCGTGCAGGCAGCCACAGGGCGACCGTACTTGCTCGGTGTTCATTTTTCACCACGTGATCGAGAATTATCAATGAAACACGGCCGTGAATGCTTACGGTATATGTAGCTCCGCGCACTTGGGCACCACGGCAGTCAGTCGCAGCGGCCATTGGGATCCCGGGCGGCGTGTAGGCGACCACAGGGCGACCAAACTTGCTCTGTGTTCATTTTTAACTACGTAATCAGTAATTATTAATTATTAATGAATGGAAAGTAATTAACGGACGTGGCCGCGCGGCACGTTGCCGTGTTTTTTGGCCGCGACGACCACTGGCCGCCCAGTGTACGGGGGAATGGGGAGGGCTAAAGCCGCCCGCGCACTGAGCGACTTGGCCGCGCGACCAGGTCGCTGCAGCCAATGAGAATGCTTACGGTTTATGTAAAACCACGCACTAATCATTTTTCATTGGCTGCAGCAATCTGGCCGCGAGGCCAAGTCGCTCAGTGCGCGGGCGGCCTTAGCAAGGGTAATGCGTGTCGGTGAGCGACGGGTGAAAGGGAGTGTGATATCTCCGTAACTCCTACAAAGTCAATGAGAGGTGGGTAAATAGCAAAGAAAAAATAGTCCTCAAATTTTGTGAAAGTCTTGCCCCTCCCCCCACCAGCTTTCTGTGTCCGCCCTGCTGTCTTTTGACTCCAGTGCTTGAGGAAGTGACGTTAGTGTGATGAGTCTGTCGGTCTTAGACAGAACTTATCACCTGGCACTATTGCACAATGGGCCTTGGGACCCTCTGATCTGTTTAGTGTTGACTCTTCCGCCGCACAAGGCCCTGGGGCGAACAGTGAAATATTTGCGACCTCTTTCTAGGGATCGACCGATACAGAAAAATACCGATCCGATCCGATACAGATTTTTTTCCCTACACGCCGCCCGATACAGATACCGATCCACCGATACAGACACACCGATACCGATTTTTAAAAAAAGCCAGAAAGGTCAGAAAGTCAAACTCGTATTTCATCATTATTAAACTGGTTTGCAAGAAAAGTAAATTTCTAATTTTTTATTTATCAGTAGTGGCAGATCCGCAGGTGTACCTTTGACTGTAAGAAAATACCCAACACACTGCAAATAGGCCTAAGCCCAAGAAGCCACCCTGAATCTGGCAATGCATGTGCGTTGAATTCACTAAGCTGCTGTGCAGATGACGTCATGGGATACAAGCGATGGTATGCAGGAAACGTTTCTCTCAAGTTAGGCGGAGTAGCCAGCGCGCACTGAAGTTGGTCGTATCGGCTAAAACATCGGTAAATAAACACCGATACAGATCCGATACCGATCCACCAAAGATACAGATAATATCTGTAAATAGCGCTACCGATAATAATATCGGTCTATCCCTACCTCTTTCATTACGTCATAATTAGTTACATCACGGGTTGCGTAGTAGGGAGTAGTGAAATAGCTTTTCGAATTCTTAATGGTTTGGCAGAGGAAAATTGCCTTTTAGGTGATGTCTTGAGGGTCCTCATCGCCTACAGCCTTCAAGTTTAACATTGTTTAAGGCAAGTGAAATGGCGAAACGTTGGGGGGGGGGTCCGATGACTATTTACTGGTTTAAAATTGAGTTTTAACAGCCTCATTTGATGCATGCAGAAACCATGTCAGGTAACCATAACTGTAAGACATTTTTTCTTGCTCAGTAATATACTTAGTGCAGAGGGGCAAAAAACAGGCTAAAACGCTTATTAACGCTTGTATTATTCGATGTTAAATTATACCATTTGGTGTGTGTATTTGGTGTTCTGTCCGTTTGTATAACACGTCCTAGCAAGTTCTACCTTGTTAAGATGGACATTTGTCTTGCAACTTGACTCATGGCTTTCTTGTGCTATTTGTAATTCTTTTTATCTTTTACTATAGATGATGGCTCTGAGTTGAGCCGAAACGTCGAGTTTTTATGTAGTAGATTTGTGTTCCTGGCTTTTACTTTATAACAAGAGAGGAACTGTACAACATGGAGACTTCCACTTATGATCACCTGGCTGAAGTAATAATTGCCGCAGTAGAGTAGTGCCTGTTTAGGAAGGTCTGAACTACAAGTATCCAAAAGGGTGCTTTAAAAAAAAAAAAAAAACATTTTGGAATTATTGGAGCGGAGCTCCTTATTTTGTGCAGTGACTCAGTTACTTTTCTTCGTAATAACATCACACCAAAAGAACTGGACCGAATTTGCTGAAATTTTTTATGCTGACCAAGTACAACTTGGGAGGGTGCCTTTTCTTCATATCGAAAACCGGGTGTATTTTGCGCCGTAAATAACCAAAACAAAAAATGGTTCAAAACCTATTTGGAATTATTAATAGTTTCGGTGTGGACAGTTGAATTTTAGTATCACTATCGCACAAAAAAAAAATCATTATCATCACTCTGAGATGACGTCTTGAGGGTTCGCTACGTCCTTCAAGTTTACGATTGTTTAACATAGCCGGAATGGTGGAAAAAGACCCAAAATTTATTAGTTGACTGGTGTAAAGTTTAATCTTAACGCAATAAAATTTTTTTAAGTTTAAGAAACAAGAGGGGACTTGGACGTGTGCTTGTGGCTAGCAAGCACCAAACGAAATGCCAGTAATAAGCTGCATCTCGTTTTTATATGCGTTTACTGAGGCTCCCCTGGTGTCGGAATTTGTCAACTTGAGATTTTTTTAATAATTCGATGTAATAT
>JAHWFP010240381.1:0-17728 GCA_023313725.1 Lithobius niger
GAGAAAAAAAAAAAAAAAGGGGTGTTTTCTATTCATGCTAACTGGTTCTGTTTAGCGTAATAAAAAACTGGCTTGCCAAGGTTGTCCACGCACGCGGCCACAGGCTGGATCTCGGCTCACCCCCAAATGTTGTAAATCCCTTAGCAACGGGCTGCGTACCCATTGCCAAGACTTTTTACAACGGTTTTACTTTATTTTTAATTAAAAAAATAAAGTGGGTATTTTCATTGTGGCCTTCGAGCTATTAACTCTTATACCAAATGAAAATGCGGCCCTTCGTGGTTTTCCCTACACGAATTGCCCCCAATTAGGTTCACTTTACCATCGGAATTTTTTATCGAATCGGAAGCACCGAAGTGTCGGATTCGAATCCCAAAGGACAAGTTCCCCAAAATAGGCGCCAGAGATTTTTCATGCTTTATTCCATCCCGAAGGTTTAGGTAATCCCGGACAGGCCCCCAATATATGTAAGTGCTCAGGGAATAGACGATCGGTTTCAGGTACAAGTACTCAATTCCAATTTATTCCTTAATGCTAGGCTAGGGGACCAAGCACAGAGCATCACATATTAGGCATCAGTTCAAGACAAGCTCGTACTGACCCTAAGCCCAGAGAGGTCCAACCGTTTCGTTCGACCTCTCCCCAACAAGTCCTCGATCGAGTGCTGCAGATCAGTATTTATACGATCGCGAACAATAGATCTAGCCTCAGGGTTTACGTCACGTGACGGCGAACTGCATAGGTCCGGTTCCTGCTGGTTTAGCCAGCAGGCACCGTTTATACAAAGGAGCTGGCGCTCTGCCAACTGGCGCACGAGGCGGCAATTGAGAGGGCGCACAGCCACTTCACGTAATAGCAAGGTACACTGCATGGTGCTTGCCATGCAGCGCATCTTGTATTTCATGTTACGCACGTTACAATAGACCTAAAGTATACACAGTAAAAATCTCGGAATTTCTAAAGGAAAGACAGATATATCACAAGCAATTCTGGAAGGATCAGTAAAACTTCGGAGTTTCAAAATCAAAGACGTGGATTTATAAGAAGCAATTCCCAACGGTTCATTAAAACTTCGGAACTTCTAAAGGAAAGACAAGGAAAGCAACTCTCAGAGGATCAGTAAATATCTCGGAATTTCTAAAGGAAAGACACGGGAGTTACAAGAATCACAAAGGATCATTAAAAATTTCGGAATTTTCTAAAGGAAAGACATGGATTTTAAGGAAGCAATTCTCAACGGTTCATTAAAAACTTCGGAATTTCTAAAGGAAAGACATGGACTTTAAGATACAAATGTCAAAGGATCATTAAAAACTTGAATTTTTGAAGATAGGAGACGGACATATAATAAACAATTCGCTAAGAATAACTAAAAAAATTAGAATTTCTTAAAGAAAGACATCATGGACTTGTCAAAAGAACAAGGTTACTAGAAAATGGTTCAGGCTTTCTTCATTCAGGGAATATGGGTGGGTAACATCCTTAATCAAATCATGAGGTGCCTGTAATTCTTACGTCAAGAGTTGTTATTTATAAACGAACAATTTTCTGCCGGATTTAAAATGACATACATTCTCACTAAATGCTTGCATCCTGTGCGAAATACCCTTTGCAATATTTACACAGGTTAGTAGACTTTGCAACATTTACACAGGTTAATAAACTTACAAGATTATTACGTTAATTTTAAATTCTTGTATTCAGCATGAAATTGCACCGATTTTCGTGGAGCACGTGAGAATACGGGTGCAATTAGGGTGGAAGAAAAAAATCATAATTTTTATGGTTTATGGTTTTTTTTTTTTAAACTAAATACTTATTAGTTGCGTTCAGCCCCGAAAAATTCGGCTTACACAATGCAACTACACCGGTTAAACCGGTAAACCCGAAATTCGGGGTTTAAAAATGGTCCTTATAGCGTGGGGCTCCAAGTACCCAGGTTGGACCATGAACCTAGTAGTTAAAATACATTACCACATCTTGTAGCAGAATACCGTACTTAATCTATTTGTAGCCCACGGCGTTATATTTTTTCGCGATAACATTTTACCCGGCGGTAAATTGACGACTGTCCCGAAAGTCGCTCGTTCACTTAGCGGTTCAAGCGTGTTCAAAAAGAGTGTAGGATCATTAGGCTACTGCGCAGTTCAGGTAACGCACTGCTTAATTACTTTTAGTGTTTCATAATTTAGACGTTGTTCGGCGAACATAAGAGCTATTCGTTTTGTCCGCCGACCGACCGACCGGCGGGTATTCTAGAGATTACCGACAGTGATGAATGCGCTCCCACTCGCTCACTTGCTGTGACGTCATAGAAATGCGGGTTCGGTCATCGGTGTTCACTGAACTCGATGGTGTGTGTACGTCTCTTTCCGTTCCTGCCGTTCCTAGCGTCCTAGTCGTCGCCCGTCGTTGCTGGCAACCGAAACCATGACAACAACAATGTCACATCCATCATAATATGCTAATCATGATTTGTGGGAACCTTAAAGTGCATTTCGGGCGACTTAATCAGGGTTAGGAAAAACAAAATATTCAGATTTATTTTATTTAAATCAGATTTTTTTTTACGATTTAAATCCTTTTTTTTTTCAAATTGAATACTAATGTGTCTCAAAACAGTGAAAAACAGTAAATATTTTCGCGAATTTCGACACCTAGGCCTATATGAAAATCTTCGTAGGAATTTCTTCGTAGGAATGTCTCCTGCAGTCTTCATCAGGCTTTAGGAAAGGTTTATTTCTAGCTACATCGCACTGCACTATAGTGTAAGCGATACGAAGAAATTCCTACGAAGAAATTTCTCCGGCAGGCTTCAGGCTTTAAGAACAGTTCACTTCTAGTTACATCACACTGCACTCGTGTCATATAACTAGAAGTGAACTTTCCTTAAAGCCTGAAAAAGACTGCAGGAGAAATTCATACGGAGAAATTCCTACGAAGATTTTTATAGCTGTCGAAAATTCGTGAAAATATTTGCTATTTACGCTGTTTTGAGACTTGTGCGTATAGAGCAGTGACATTTGCTGCCATATTGGCACCAGATTGGCACCATTATGGTTTTTGGGGGGCATAACTACAAAGTGCACTTCATAGAAATGGAGGGAAAAACAACGGAAGAGCGGAATTCTTAGGCTTAAAATAACGTTGTTTTCTCCAACAACAAAAATCGCGCGTTTTAGGTCTAAGAAATCACTCTTAACAGCATCGGCTTCAGTATGACGCCCTTCTGTTTCTCTGCAGTTTACCTTGTCGCTAACCCATTAAGGCTCCAGCATAGAGTTATATACAATAATACTACGTCGTGTCACTGCTATATATCCTGTCGAGTGTGGTTGCATGTGGATCCGTTGACTCTCATCGTAATCGAAGCCGTTTTGCTATTTTTCAAACTAATGCGTATATAGAAAACCCTTAACTCGGCTATAAATGGTATATGATAAGATCTAGATTTGCGGCTCGTTTAATATTTCCCTAATGTGTGTGTGTGTGTGTCGCGCATTGGCAACCCCGACCACTTCACTGTAACTGACGGTGGCGCTAATTACCTAGTTGTCAATGCACCATAAATACTCAACCATCCGCCGCTCCCCTCTCCCCTCCTTCCCTTTCCCCTGGCTGCCCACTGAAACCGCTACTGCTATCGAACGATTTAAAGTGTGTGCGGCCTATCTTGAGTTCGCCGCAGAACGAACACAGATAATCGATTGTACCTTTTGGTAGCAGAGTGCCTTGTTGATATCCAAAATGATTATAAGAACAATGGCGGCCGTCGATTAAAGCCGCTCTCTCCAAGAAGACGTAGCCGCTCATAAAATACTTCCAGGACTCAAGATGCGCCGCGCACACAATAGGTGTACGAAACTACAGCTACTTAACAAGAAACATGCATCCGTATTATGGAACATTTTCGCATAACCAAACGATATCATCGCCGGTTCAACAATAGGTGGTTGGGAGATCGCAACAGTGACCTTAAACCACGCAAGTGATAAGATCTTTGAATTCGAGTGATGAGAACGGATCTCATCACCCGATTAAAGTACTACCAAAAACGTCGGACAAAACATTTAATTTACTTTTTTTGTATTGAAATTCATGACAACGTTCAGCCTCGCTGAAAAATTTTAGGTGGTTCCTTAAAAAAACATATTTCCTTTGATCTATGTTTTGGGTGTTGCTTTTAGGCCTATACTTGGGCATGTAATACTTCCTGAGTGAGCATCGAGCACACGAGGTGACCACAAACCAAACTTGAAGAGCCATCACAATTTCCTTCATTTTTTTCTTTCGCGACATTTTCTGTTGCGTCTTCTCTGTCCCTCGACACATCTGACTCGCATCTTGCGAAACGAATTGTGCGTCCGACCGGATTCCCAAGCTCTCTTTCGACGAACAGGAGAAATGGTTTGCATTGTAAACAATGGGAGATGCATTGTTTCATTGTTGATCTTATTATGGTATGAGAATGTTCTTATACATGAAAACTACCGATAGTAGCAATGGTCAGGTTTTTTTTTTTTAACCTGTGATGTAATACTCGGTGGGATTAGCTTGCCATCTAATGTAGCAACTTGGTGGCAGCCATTTTGGCTCTGATATCACTACTTTGATTGGCTGAAACTTGGCGGGTTTTTTCACCCTTGTGGGTTTTGTTTTAGTAACCTATAGAGCAGCGTCAAGTGACGTCGTATCGGCTACAATTGAATGATAGCTGCAAGGGGCACTAGATTAAAATGGAGGGTTAAACAACGGCACTTCGAGTCAAGGCAGTGCTTTGAGAGCGGATTTCGTAGAATTAAAAAACATTGTTTTCTCCAATCCCTTACGCTGCGAGGTTGTAATCGGAAAATAAAGATTCCACTTGCTTAAAAATGTCAGCAACTGCCAACAAATCGGCAAAAAACGCGCGTTATAGGCCTAAGAAATCCACTCTTAACAGCATTGTCTTCAGTAAGACGAACTTCTTTTCCCCCTCCAGTGACCCTTGCAGCTATCCCAGTAACTGGTTCCAGCATAGAGTTATATACAATAATACTACGTTGTGTCACTGTTCTATAAATGAGAAATTGTTTGGTAGTTGAGAACAAAAATTGAATGTGTCTGGGAGCGAACTAATGAGTAACAATCAGTAACAAACGATAAGAAACGGGGAAATAATCAGTTGTTAACAGTGCCTGACTGAAACAATGTACTGAAAGAAATTACATTCCCGTCCCGTGAGTGAACCAACATTCAGGTTTGGTGTTGTCTTGCTTTTAAAGACCACGAACGTAACTGGGTTATCACTGCCAGTTTGTTTATTTTAAAAACAATTCCAGCTTCATTACGTAAACAGTAACCGAAGACTGAAGGAGCGACTGAAGCGGGATGCGCTGATTGACTGAGCGAAGTGAACGAAAATCAGCGTTTGTTAGCTAAGCGTACACAAACGTCTTTTAGTGAAGTGTGCGTATCCACATGAGCGATCAAATTATACGAATGTTGCAAACGTTGCATCCAACATTACCCGTGTGTAGCAAGTGAGTCATTTGACTTGACTAAGCACAGCTATAGACCCAATAAGGCACAGTAACCCACGCCGCGCGAAGCACTGGATTTGCCTAGTTAGTTTTATTTTCTCTAATAAGCACCAAACAATGAAAGCAATACCACTTTGTTCCAATTAAAATCTAAGTTAAAATAACTCCTAGCCTAGCCTTTCTAATCAGGTAATCGAAGTTTCTTAATTATATGTTACTATCAGGTATCGTATGGTTAAGCACAGTAGCCTGGTCAAATAAAATCAGCGTTTCAAGGTTAATTCTTCATCTGTGTGGTTTGTCTTGGAAAACATTATGGGCTCTTTTACGAGCTCTGTAAGCACAGCAGCAATCTAAGTCTTCTTTGGCTCAGTAAAGAAAGTTATGCTTTAGTATCTATTTTAAAAGTCGTAAACTTTTAGTTCATTTTTAAGTTCTTAATGAACCTAGGCGTAATTCCAATGTTTGCTTTAGCTTACCACTGCCTCGGAATGATACTAAAATAGCTTTAGTTTTGAGCACTTAAACAGCCCGTACAACTACAGCAGAGACACCTTTTTTTTTTATTCGTGTCGTGAACGAGTTTAACTCGCTGCCTTCAGATATCGTTTGGCCGTCACAACTGTGAAATAATTCAAATCCAAGATGCAGGGTGTTTCATCATAATTAGCTTTGAACGAAGCAACAGGATGTTTTTTATTCTTGAGCTGTCTTTTCCTCGCAGACCTCACCTACCTTATCAATAGGCTTTTGGTACGTACAAGGCTAGGATTACTATTTCAAATAAAAGTCACTTTTTAAGAGAGGGTTATTAAAGGTCACTTTTTTTGGTTGAAATGCTCACTTTTGGTCACTTTTATTTTAACATAATAAAGATACTAATTATTGCAGAGAAACTTGGTCAGCAAGGCCTTGTTTATTAAACCAAGAAGTAATAGGATGTGGGAGGAGAATTTGTAACTAATAAAGCCTTATTGAAACACGTTAGATTCCACCCTATTAGTTCAGTCCGAGTTTTCAGAGGGCGCCACGTGTACCATCGGGTAATTTTTGCTCATTTTTCAGCCCAAATCTAAAGCAAACCAAATTACAACTAAGCTAGGCTAAATAATAATTAAATACAAGCTATAGTTTTGTTTAGTTCAGTTTAATTTTAGGCTAAAAACTGAGTAGAAATTCCCACATAAAACACATGGCGCCCTCTATAAACTAAGACTGAACTAATAAGAATGTATCTAAGACGTTTTAAGTATGGGTCTCAGTCACAAATTCTCCTCCCCAACCCTAGAAATTCTTGATTAAACTTATAACAAATATTTTTTTTGGCTCGCACCTGGGAGGAAAATTATTGGTTCTCAGGTGCGTGCGGGTGCTAAAACTTGTTTATTTAAGTATCAGTATCAGGGGGGTAATATTAAGAAACTGACGTTGTTTTGAATTACTACTGAAGTCAGTAACTTTTTAGTAACTTTTTTGCCTCTCTCTTTGGTCGCATATTTAAACCTAAAAGCCACTATTTCAAGTGATATATACTATTTTTTTTTATCATTGTGTAGAACTGCTCCGAACCCTATAATTACGTGCCAATCAAATTGAGGAAACAGGCTATAGCAACGGTCGTTTTGGATGGGGGAAATGGGGGGAGGGGAATAAATATCTAGATTATTTTTCCACACGTGTTAGGGCTGTGGCAATAGTAATTTGATAGTATACTGTACGGCGCCGGGTGTGTACCATGTGAGGATGATTAGAGAACACAGTTGGTGCTTCCCTGTCAGGTTTGTGTTCTGCAGGGAAGATAGCGTTGTGTAATCTACATAATAATACGGAGCAGGCGACACACGCCATTCCGTCGTACATTCAAGTACCGCACCCTGTAGTGCCGTCTATCGACGGGATTCGCCTTCAAATTCAGGTTGGGACACTTTTCCAACGTCTTCGAACAGATGGCGCCACTTACCAAACCTACCATGTCGCCGTCTATTGACGGCCTTGGACTACAAGTTCGGGTTATAACACTTTTTCCAAAGTCTTCGAAGAGATGGCGCCACTTACCAGACCTGCCGCACCGTGTTGGGGTTCGTTTTTTGGTATTGTTGTGGTACCAAAGCGGCCAACAAAGTTTTAGTTGCGTGGACTGTGCCATTGTCGGCGTTTGAGCTAAAAAAAAAAAAAAAAAAACCCGTGTCTACTAAACCAGACAACTTTAAACCAAACGACGATTGGTTCTTAATTTTGAGGCCCCCAATGGTCCTCAAAATTGGCAGCCTGATACGATGGAAAGGCGCATTTATTTCCTAAATGTTCACTTCCAGAAAGGAGTTGAATTGTTTTTAAGTGGGCGGCAACAATCATTGCTTGCAACAATGTCGCCATGCACGGTACCGAGGTGAATTGTTTCAAAGGATTAACTTAAACATAGGGTTACTTGCTTACTGAATGCTGGATTTCTCAGGGTTTTTTTTAGCCTTCAGTCAAACATACGCATGCGACTTTTCCGGGGATGCACCAAAGGGGAAATATCACGGGGCGGCGTTTTCGGGGGGCGGGGGAGAGGGAGCCAGGGCAAGTGTGTGTGGCGGGTTATGCGCGGTACCGAAGTGAATTGTTTCAACGAATTAAGTTAAACATGGGATTACTTGCTTACTGAATGCTGGATTTCTCAGTGATAGGATTTTTTTAGCCTTCAGTCAAACACACGCCAGCGACCTTTCCGGGGCTGCACCAAAGGGAGAATGTCACGGGGCGACGTTTTCGGGGAGGGGGAGGTGGGCAAGCGTGTATGGGGGGAGGGGGACACGTCTGCGACCCCGGGCGGGGGCCGGAGTGTGGGGATTGGGGGTTAAAGTAATTGTGGGGGACAGGGCATATGTGGGAGCCATTCACATGTTCGGTCTTCGGTTTGATAAATTTAAAATGAAAGACCAAACACCTGAAGGGATGCGGGGGGGGGGGGGGGCGGGCGCAGCATGCGCACGGGCACAACTAGTAATATAAATAAAAGCAGACTTAGCCCACGTTATCAAGCGAGGGATGAGAAGCGAAATTAGGATAAATAAATAATAACATGGAGTAAGTCTGCTTGGTTTATAATATTATTATTACCATAATGACATCTTCCCTGCAAAACAGAATTCCCCAATCCATCCAATATGGCGACCCCCTTGTGAAAGGTTTTCTGTGGTGTTGTCTGCTTGTGTTTTTACTTTTTACCTTTGAAAATGGAGACAAGTATTTCTCTCCGTAATATAAGGTGCCTTTTTAACTCGTTTAATGCGTAGTGCTCCATGTGTATGCATTTTAATTTAATTTAATTTTAAAACAAGCCTTGCAGAGAAACGCCAGGTGTGTTGTGTGATCTTTCTTACATGATATGTGCACGTTAATGAGCATTTTGTAAGGTATCCATGGCACCTACAGGAAAGCAAAAATTATCACCAAGCATATTTTTTTGACCCGTCTCATAGCTGTCCTTTTTTTTTTCTGATGTCGTCATTTTTTTTTCTGATGTCGTGTAGTCGTATTACTTTTTTGTCAATTTGCTTTCATTGTTTTGTTAACATCATGGCGTGGGGGATTTGAGTTGTGCCGAGGCGTCGATCTGTCTGTCTCTTCCTCGGGTTGAGTCTGTCTCTTCTATCCCTCCCTCGGCGTTCGGCCTTGCCAATCGGCGTGGTGAAATGAGCTAGGCCAGGTCAGGCCAGACTCTGGGTCAATGCCAGGGGTTGGCCTCCTCACTTGCTCCAATGAAAGGATCACAGAAGGTACTACCATTGCAGCAAGTAAAGCTTGGAACCAGGAAACGATTCCGAAGCCGTGTTATGTGTATGAATGCCCGCCAACCAAGCAGAGATACGCTCATTTGATAAAGTGTTTGGGAGTTGAGTTTTCTTGAACGACTGAAATTAAATTGACGGGTTTGATTTTCTCTGTTGTTTGCGGTGAAGAAGTAGTAAATTGTGATTACGTATTTAGTCCGATGCTATATTACAATTACGTTTATTTATTTCCCTTTAACGCGGTAGGTCCGGTTGTTACGTGTGTTTTTTTTATTTGGATCTCAAGGGTATATGGCTGAATGGTGAAGGAGCTCCCACTAGCTCCTTCTTGCACCCGAGCTGATCAGAATCTTAAAAGAAGGAATTACGGATATGGAAGAAAGGGTACGACAACACACATTGTTTATTTGCGCCCATACTTAAACAGAGCTTGGGGAAAACGACAGCTGTAGCAGTAAGAAAGAGTGCCTTAGCATGCCTCTGTCGATCAAGGTACCATGCCACTATCCGGTTTCTTTAGTAGGTATGGGTTCTATTCTGTACATTTTTTTAATTCCTTGTTCGCTCCCCCTCTCCGCCCTCCCCACCCACCCCTGTATTAGAGCTTCTAAGACTTCGAATAAGGTCCAGAGTTAATCTATTTATCTGTAAAGGCATAACTTTGCTTCAGGTTACGTAAGAATCTAACAGGAATTTCAAGTATAATGAGGTGATGGGTACTACTTGGCGTATAGCAGCGGCAGAGCTAAGACAACAACGGCTGCACGAAATTGTTAATTTGATCAATTATAAGTGGAAAGGGGAACCTGGCAAAGTTCCAGTCAGTGAAAAACAGAGGCTGTTGAATAAGAAAAATGTGGAGTGTAGCAAGATTGCGCCATATTTTCTTCTGTGGAAGGGGAGGACACAAGGATGGAAAGGGGGGGACGGGGGCTCAAAGAAGCAAAATTAGTTTTAAATATTAGTAATAAATATTTATTTAAAATGTTTTAAAGACATCCACCAGGATAAAGCTTTATCTGGCAATAGATGATAAATTTGGCACGTTATTCGCCACATACTTGCGTATGCTTGCGTACCTATTGGCTTTTTACTTTTAATAATTTAATTCATGTTTAACAAACATTCGCAATATAATCGTGCTAGGAAACAAAGTAAAACAGCCTGATACCATTGGAATTAGAACCAGTCACCTTCTCAGGCACAGAAATCTACTACGGATAATTAGTTATATTACAGTTTCTTTAGTAACTAAGGGTGTTGAACAGTATTAAGGCTGTGTGCAAATCTGTGGTGGATTACTGTGCCCCACTCGTCGAATTTTTGTACTAAAAATACGTCTACTTAAAGAAATATTTGAAATTTTCGTTTGATGATAGTGCAGTCGGCAAATTGGTTGGTGTGTAGATCTAAGGAGGCTGTGATGCTATTCCGAGTCTAGGAAATGGTTTCAATTTTATTTCAACGTTGAAAATGAAACGAGGCTCTTAACTTAGGTTTAATTTAAATTAAATTTAATTTAAAAATTTTAAATATTAATTTAAACTAGCTAATTTTAAAAAAAAATTAAATATTTTTTATTTAAACAATTAAAACTTGAAATTAAATTAAATTAAATTTAATTTAATAACAAAAAAGTCAACCTCCAATTTTTTTAAGTTCCAATTTTTTCTGAGATTTTGAGATTTTTGAAATTTTTTGAGATTTTTGAGATTTTGAAATTTTTGAGATTTTGTATCCAAAATTCCAGTCCCTTTTCTGAAAAGTAAACTATCTATTGTTCTGTGAATCCGTGGTTGAAATTTTTTTCAAGTTTTTCTTTAAAAATTTCGACAAATTGTTGAACCCTTTTCAGAATAAGAATTTGTTTTTCGATCCGGGGAAGTGGTCCCTATTTTCACTCCCCGCCTTGCCCCCCCCCCCCCCATAAACTTTTACGTTGAGAGTGTTTTTGTGGTCCACCGTGTGTGTCTGCGTTGCTGCAGTTGAAATTTTTGACGTGTTTGTTGTTGAAACTTTCCGAAATAGCATTTATCCATAATCTGTTAAGCGTATAACGCACTTTGTCGTGTAACATTCCACGGCAATGGGGTCTTTCCAAAGATATATCAGTCACCGAGTCGCAACAACCGGTGAGAATTGGACAGAAGCACAGTCGAAGAGAAAGAGTGAATGAGTTGGAAAGAACGAAAGAAAGACGGAGCGAAATCCACGATGGTGTGCTTTTCCCGCCATTTGTGGCGCCCGGCCAGAAATCTGCCCGCTCGCGCCGCTCGATGCTTGGCGCGCTCTCGCTCTCCAGCGCCAAGTGTCCGCAGGAGGTAGCGACATCTAGCGGCGGTAGATTACTCGCAACTTGAGGTTATTGACCTAAGCCGGCAGTGAGCATGTGGTGAATGTTTCACTTGTTGACACGAAAATATAGTTGAAGAACGGTTAAAAAAAACCATCAACCCAAGGTGTTTTGTGCGTCATTGAACAATCAGGGACCCCAGGTAGGCCCTTTAGTCTCTGTTGGCCCATAGTTGGGTTAAATATGGTGCGATGTGGCATGCTGTCGTGCCCTATGTGTGTGTGCGTGTGTGCGATTCAACCGCCTTCGTTTCAACCAGGTAGTGTGTTGAAGTCGAGTGGGGTGTGTGCCGTGTTTCGTTCTCCTGAATGGGCTGCGTTTTTACGTTGCTTGTGCTGCAGTGTCGTTGCATAGCTAGGATTTTTACCAAAAGTCCGAAATTGACATACAAATTTTGGGTAATTTTTAGCTTGTGTTTGGTTTTTTTAACAAGTGTAGGGAGTGTTTAGACGCACTATAATTTGTTTTTTTTTTTAATAAACGCACGATGACTGTAGCAATATCTCTAGCCTGCATCAGGTTATTGACATCAGCTGGGTGCCATGGGTTCCTAGATTATAATGGCTTCCTCATAGACACGTGACTTAGCAAATATGTATAACTGGCTGTATAATATTGGCATTCCGTAATAAAATACACGTGTGTAAATGCTGTATTTACACAGATTTTGATTTACAAATTATGTGAGTTTTAAACAGAAAGACGAATTTAGAAATCGATAGTTTAAAATCGTACAGTTTTTGTTGAATTAAATTTATCTTGGGATTCATGTTAATGGTAAAAAAAAAATAATTTGTTTTTTATTCGTCGTCATCTTCTTCCTGGTAACAGACGTAAAAAATAAATAAATTGTTTATTATTTGGTTCTAGATTTTAGTGAACTGTCCTCTGCATTGAAGTGTCCTGACCTTTGGTACCACAGCTGTCTGCCCACTGAGCGTGAGCAGTTTGAGTGCTGGTGCTTAAGACCAAGACCCGAATTCCGGACAGTTGCTCAAATGTCAGGAGATTCTTGAAGTAGTGTCCAAATTGTTAGTGTTTTGTTCACCACAAGGATATTATGGTCTTCGTTGTTATAAGGAATCTGTTTGACCGTTAATAAGACGGAAAGCCAAATGGGCTCGAGAAAGGTCAAATAAATACGGCTACAAACATATTTACGTTGCCCTTTGGACTTAAATGCTATTTTGCCTGAGCACGAACTGAACCCACGACCTTTGAAACCAAATGCCGACGTCCTACCGCTTAGCCATTAGGCTCATGGCTAAGCGGGTAGGACCTCAGTGTTTTGTTTGTGGGTTCAATTCCCTGCTCAGGCAGTCTGACATTTAAGTACAAAACGCAACGAACATACGTGTGTAACCGTGTAGGATAGACACTATTTAAAGGGTCCCTTCACATTTCAGCACTTAAGTGGCTGTTAACAATATGGGCCTTATTCCCCAATCACGTCCTAGTTTCTGGAATGCTTTTAGGTAGCACTCATAAATACATTACATGTCGTGTACGTAACTGAGAGTTAAACACGGTGATAAAGTTAATAGCTGGAATATTTGTCCCTCATATGCTAGGATTTTACGGCAGTTGTATGTTAAAACTGGATGGCGCCGCGTTTAAATAAGGCCTATACAGTATAAATAGGCCTGGTCCTTTTATTTATTTATTTATTTATAATTGTCTCCTTCAGTGAGTGTTTAACAAGGAATCCTTGATGGCTAGAAAAGCCAAATTACCCAGATACGCGAGGTAATTTTTTCCTGAGTGATCAGAAATTCATGAGCAGAAACCTGTCACCCTCTGTCTCCACTCTGCGTCGCTGCTCCCACTAGAAGTGAAGGCGAGAGGGACAATTTTGCTAGGTAATGCCAATCGGAAAATCCTAGGATCTTTTACAATCCACAGTCGGCATGAGTCAGTTTTGCATCCTGAAACTGAAAGTACTAGTTATAGCTATGGTCATGCTCGAACCAAAAACCTCATAAACATGAAACGCTCATGCTAACTATCAAGCTACATTGCCCCATACTGTCTGCACTGGTAGCTCTCTTCCATAACACGGTTAGAAGATTCCAACAATCCCACATTCTCCTAACGCTACTCAACTCTTGAGTAGCTTAAACGCACAATACTGTGTGTATAAAACAGGACGGAAAGTCAAATGGGCTTGAGAAAGGTTAAATAAATACGGATGCAAACCTATTTACGTTGTCTTTTGGATAAAATCGTCAGACTGCCTGAGCAGGGAATTGAACCCATGACCTTTGAAACCAAATACCGACGTCCTACCGTTCAGCTACACTGACACGGCCGTTCCAGTGTCAGTATGGCTCAGTAGTAGAACCTCGGCATTTGGTTTCAAAGATCGTGGGTTCAATTCCCCACTCAGAAAGTCTGACATTTAAGGCCAAAAGGCAACGTAAATAGGTTTCCATCCGTTTTTCTCTGTCTGCATAATCTGTAAGCTATGTATTAGTACACGCAGTGCTGTGCTGTACAAATACAAATACTATTAAAACAAACTGACAACCACTACAAAATAAATAATTATTTAAAAAGAATGTAACCTACATGAGTGAGTTTTAATTATAAAGTGCCTTAAAACCAGAACGCGTTTCGTTATCTTTTTTTTAAGAATTATTCGGAAGATTAATTCCAACTTAATTAACTTATGACTAACTTTTCCTATTTTAACAACTTTTCCAGTTTTAAATTATCTTTAGGGAAAAAAAGAGCAAAATTAACCAAATCAGTTTTGAAAAAAAAAAAAAACATCACAAAAACGTCACTTTTCCTTAAACTTGTAAATCGAGTAGGTATGCCACAGATTTTACAAACAAACAAACACGTCATTCCCGGAAGTGTCGCAATCGACTGCAAGGGTGACGAAGATATTGATACGTCCCGGTTGATTATTTCCTAATTATTCGTAAAAAGGTTACAGAACCTGCAGGTTAATCATAGACTAACACATATTTACACCAATATTACACATTATTATTATTTTTTTAAACTTCAAATGTAGAAAGGACACAAGTCTGGCGTGTTAAAAATGACCCTCTCTCCTTAAATGACTTTTCAGCGTTGCACAATAAACTTTTGGACTTTAGTATAGTTTTTCCCTATAAAACACATTTTACACAACATTTTCTTTCTTTGCATTTATCAGCAACATAAGCTGACCCAGAGATTTACTGCTCCCAGTTTATTGCTGTAATAAATTAAAACGTTTAATGCACGTTAATAAAGGTTTTTAAAAGCTGTCAAGAGTGTCAGACATGGGCCGCGTCAGTGAAGCCAATCAACGACAGTCTGAGGTCGTTGTTATTAAATGTTTTTATCAACTTGTCGAATGATGATCAGGTTGATTAACTTAAGGAAGATTTCAGTACACTATATTCATATTTACACGCATACGTTAGAATGTTGCAATTTAACAGTTGCAGCATTTTCGCCATTTCCCACTATTACGTGTAGCCGTATTGAAAATCAAACCAAAAAAAAAAAAAAAAAAACCCAAACAAAAAGATTCTTTCAATTTTGTTTACATGAAAGTTGGTTGATATCTCATTGAAAAATTAAAGCCCATGGTGATTTATGTTAATTCATGCTAATTTATTTACGGTTTCTTAACATATAGCCTGAAAAGTTTCCATTAATTTTTTGCAAGAGACTTCAAAGTTTCATTTAAAAAAGTGAAACATTTTTTTAGTTGTGATTTTTTTTTGGTTTTCAGTATGATTACACGTAATAGTGGGAATGAGGAAAGTACTGCAACTGTTGAATTGGCAAGCAGAAGTTTGCTACATGCAGTAAGAGCAAAAAACAAAACAGGTGCAGATCCAGGTTGTTAAGACACCTTCCCTCCCTTCCTCGTAATAGAATTAGCCCAAGTTGATCTGGGGTGGACTGTGGACATCATCTCTCACAGTTAGATAAAAGACGCTAATTCCACCGTTTCAATCTTTACTTTGCAAAATTCATAAAAAGGGAAACATTTCGTAAGTAATTATTTGTTTATTCCTTCCTTTGGCACTAAAATCGGACCGTTCGAAAAACGGAAAGGGATGGAGGAGTTGACACCGTGCACCTCCACCCGCTTACGTACGAGGTGAGCGGGCCCTAGAAATGCACACGTGATGATGAACGTGACGTCATACTTAACTCAACTTACAGTGTTTCGACTTTAGTCGCCTAAACTGTTGGGTGATAAAAACAGGATTAGTTTTAGCAATCGCGAGTCAAAAAGAGCTTTCCAGATAGTTCAGGTTGGGGGTTGGAGCTCTTGAGGGCTCCCCCAGACTTCCTATCTGAATTCGATGATCGCTCCTAAAATTTACGCGTTTCAGCGATAGCAAAATGACATCATCATCGTTCAGACAAATTTTTAAATAATCTACTTGCCTACTTTTTTTTTTTATCATATTGAGTGTCATTCTGGTCGTTATTTGATTGTTATTTGAGTTACTTAGTGGTGGTGAGAAGTTTTGCAATAAATAAAATGAAAACAACGATGACAATCAACAGCGAAAAGATTAGGCGTAAATCCCAGTTGAGTTTTACTGATAACGTGACCAAACAATAGACAACAAAACATATTTCTATTTACTCACTGATAACTCTCCCCGAAGTTGGAGAAGTTTTGATCTTAGGAGCAAAAACGATATCTTCGCAGGAAAAAAAAAAAAATTGAAGCTCTCACTGTCTGATATTTATGTTTCGAAAACAACGAGTATTTTACTATTTTCGGTTGTCGTGTCGAGTTTCTTTCTGTGTGGGTATTTTTTTTTAAACTCTCTGTTGCTCTTTTGCGCAATTTATGCGAGGGTTGTCACCTATAGCGTGACATGATTCGTCAACATGGCAGGTTTTTTTTATGCACATTTGGGTGGGTTGTAAAACCCTCTTTTTTTTTTAAACGAGGCGAAGAGAAGGGTAGGATAAGTTCCGTCACCTACAGGGCATGAACGGTAATGAGGGGGTGCTGTTGGGGTGAAGATGGGTAGGGGTGGAGTGTAGGGGTATTTAAAATGAGAGGGGGCTAGAGTGGTGTTTCCTTGGAGTGTGAGCGCAACCCGTGACGAATTGGTGGAGGTGATGCCTTTAGGGGCCACAAAACTACACTACATTTTCCTCGGCGGCGCTACGACCAACATTTCCTAGCCACGGCAAGGCAAGTTCGGGTCAATGACCGCGCGTCGCGTAACGGAGCAACGCGCGTGGAAGCCAGCCAGTGTAGTGGGGCTTGCCTTGCCGTGCCTCTCCTCCACTCCGTTACAACGTCCTTGCTCTAACTTTGGAGTGTGTTGGTATCCTGACTCTCGCTGTAACGTATCGCGTGTTGAGCTCCGTCTCTCTCTCTCTTTCCGATGCGTTTGACGTCAGCAGGTTCCGTCGAACTGGCGTTTCGCCAGAGTTTAAGTTGGTTTATGATTTTTAGAGACAAGTTTATGGCGGGATGACGAGTCTGGGGCTTGCCTTGCATGGATGTGGTGTACGTGAAGGATTCGAGTGACGCCGGTTGCAAGGTTTATCTCACGTGATGAAGTGTGACGTCAGAATTGTTGGTGATGTGTGTGAGAGAGAGCAGGGAGCTTCTGCTGCTGCTGCCTTAGCGGTCCCAAAACTGAAGCAAGGCTGCGGAATTACGATCGGTGAAATTTGTTGCTGATTGAAGATTGCGCAACAGTTCGTTTGTAGTTATTTAAAACGAATAATAAAATAAAACTTACTTAAATCATGGCTGAGCGGTGAGAGAGCTCAGCCTGGTTGCTGGAGGTTTGCAGATCTGGTCGAACCCTTGGAAAGGGGATCTTGGCAAAGTCCCCGCCAGCACTGCCCAGGGTAGCGTGAGAGGCTACTGCGCTCCTTCAGTGGCTATGGGATGTATTCTGGCTAATTCTGGACAATCTTTCGGGCCCGATGATGATCGGAGGTTTCCCGGATCGAATCCCCGGGCTGGCACCTCCCTTTACCAGATATTTCTTCTTCTCTAAAAGTCTGGTTATGTTCAAAATTGGGCCAGTTCAGCCATACAAGCATTAATTGCTTCGGCTGACTTAAGGCTCGTCAAAAAA